>SNQJ01S0002739.1:101102-171360 GCA_010110895.2 Picea sitchensis | reverse complement strand
CACCATTAAAAATAGAACGAACGGGGGGGTTTGATATCATCTGTGGGTCGTAGATTTGAGTGCCTTTCGCTCTGTCGTTGATCTAAGCGCACCTTTTAATCATAGAGCGCCAATCGCTTTATATCATCAAAACTTTAGGATAGTGTCCTTTTGGGGGGTTTTTGTGCTACACCCTTTTCATTTTTGTCACCAAGGGGTTAGAACACAAGATTTTTTCCTCAAGTCAAGGAATTTAACCAACTTCATGTCTGTTTTATTGAAAAGAAAGAAAACTAACCTATGTCATAATCTATTCACCTAGCAAATTTAACCCAGATTAGACTATTAGGTTAAAGAATTACTCTAGCCTAGGACTATTTGATCAAGTTTAAACTGTTTGATCAAATTTATTCACTAACCTATCTATCTTGGCTAAGATTAAACATTTTAGCCAAGTTTTATTCACTAACCTATCGGCATAAATTCAAAAAACTTGACCATGATTAGAGTGTATGAATCAAGCCATTCTTATTGCATGGGTTAATCTTTATTTTTTCTTTTCATACCCTCTTTTAGTCTTTTTCTTTTCTTTTCTTTTCTTTATTTTTCTTTCTTTTCTTTTCTTTTCTTTTTCTTTCTTTTTCTTTCTTTTTCTTTTCTTTTTCTTTCTTTTTCTTTCTTTTTTATTTTCCTTTCTTTTCTTTGTTTTGTAAATCATTTGCAGAATGAAATATTATTTACAACAAAAGTAAAAATTTCTAGTCACTAGTTGATCCTATGAAACATAGGGTTATAACAAGACACCTGACCTATTGCTCCTCTTCCACTAAAATTTGGTTTTCTAAACGTTGGTTTTCTTTCAGGTATATTAGTCGAACATGGGGTTGTAGGTTCCACACTGACTATGCTCTAGACTGGAGTTTTGTCTTATGTTCCTGACCTTGGAACTCTTTTTTTCCTTTCATATGTTGCGCGTAGGATTTCCTCAATATTCTCCATATCTCGTAGATCCTCTACCTCTTCTTCATCACTCGCCAAGCCCTCTCTGTCGGCTATGGCCCTCTTTTTGTTGTTCATCTTATATTGGTAAGGTATTCCATTTCACATATTTCCATATTTTTCTATTATCTGCTTTATCTGGTCCTCTTCCATCATGATTGGGTTCATGGCCTCCTTCTTCTTCGCCTTATCCATATCCCTGTCCATATCTCAACCTCATGTCAGTGCTTCCCCCATTCCCCCATGCGTGCATGGGAGTTTAGTTGTCTAATTCCATAGTCATCACACCCTTGTCATTCAATAAAATATTGATTGAAGTATAAAGTGATATGATGTACCTACCTCTGGGTCCCTTCAGAAATTCCTTCTTTGCAACAGTGTATGACTTCGCAGCATCAACCACAAACTCAGTGATAAACCCTGCAATAATATTGTCTAGCCAAAAATCTACTACGCATGTAAATTTGTTGTTGACTCACTACATCTGTGTGATCTCCATAGGATGCCACTTTAGCTATCTGATCTGATTTGTAGGATTGTTTTCCTTCAACCTCAATAACCACTCTTGCAACAGATGCAGGAAATCATAGAAAAATACCTCATGCAAGTTTCTAAACACGTATTGTTCGAGATATTTGTGTGGTGTAAACTTAGGGTTTATGTTGTCCTTCTACGCAAGCTTGAGTTCCTTTGTCCTTAATAATATTTAAATATTCACCTTCATTGGATTCCATGGCCTGAACATTCCATTATATGATTTCATCCTCCGTGCATTTCTTCCACATATCCTATCCACTCAATACTATGTAGTTCCACCCGACAACGAAACCATTTGTTGGTTACTTGGGCTGACCCATGTTCTTTTCTCAAATAGGTTTCCAAAAAAACCCTCAAAACTATAGGCACTCCTGGTAAACCAGAAGGAAACGTTGTGCACATAGTGCACAACGTAGTCTCACCTGAGATAGCTTTATGGGGGACTGCAATACTCAGGTGTGCAGTCTAGGAAGGAGCGTCGACTGTATTTTGATTATTTTACTTATGCATCAACATCATTAATCATTCTTCTACTTATAGGATTCATTCATCATTAACTATGCATGCATGCTATTATAATTATATTTAACCCTTCATTCTTTAATTGGGGATTAAGATAACAGTAAATATAATCATTCATAACACATATAACATAGTATTTTACTGTGGTTCACTCCCTCCTGGGCTACATCCAAAAATATTTGGCTCTTCTGCTCTTTTATTCATTCTGCTGCAAAATCTACACTACGCACATTACATCTTTAGGATTACAACCAAAATTAGGGTAAGTACCCTCTGGGAGGATGAATAGATCACACCGGGATCCACAACCTGTGACCTAACCCTAAAAAACTAGCTTATTCTACTCAACCACAATAGCAACTGACTTCACAATAATCAACAAACCAGGAACTCATAATAATCAACCGAACTCGACCTAGACCTCCTAGGTCTTTATTTATACTACTCTATTGGCTTATAGTAGTTACAATATTTTCAAAAACCCTAAACCTAACATGGTTAGGCATGTATGCATGCATTCAACGTTTCTTGTCCTCCTATTTGTTGCTTTTCCTTTCTTTTTTGCATGTTGCTTTCCTACCTTCTAAGGAGAGCGCTCCAAAAATAGACATTCTCTTCCAAAAATAGGCCTTTCTCCAAAAATAGATCTTTCTCCCAAAATAGGCCTACACCAACAAACAAGGACTGCCCATGGAGGAAGAAAGGGAGGTCCACCTACAAACATATAATCCTGCTAAAAATAATGAATTGTTTTTATACAAATGAGGTGAGCATGCCCCATGCTCATTCCATAAACATAAATGATTACAATAGTGGAAAAGAGGTTGAGGCCTCTTTTCTGATCATCAGAAGTATGAATACCATGATTGTTCTGTAACTGGTAAATTGATGAAGTAGAGATATGCAATGCCCTCAGGGGTGTCAGTAATGAAAAATGATGGTTATGAAGGAGAACACACCATGGATATTGAAGTGAACACTTGGGGTGTGTGTTCATAATTTGAAGGCAATGATGGATTTTCAAGCACAAGGGTCTTTGACTGGAACTAGAAACTACAATTGTCACAAAGTAAGACCCACCCTGATGTGGATATGTGTTGATGTCAAACATTAGGGGGGATAATGAAGTATAGAGAAATGATGACTTCATGTCCCATTCAGGGCTCACCATTTTTATGGTAATGAGAACCGAGATATTGCACCATTCCTGGAAACTGGTGTTGATGTTGACAAGAATGGAGTCGTGAGCATAAAGAGAAAAGTTCCCCTTGAAATCAATTGATTGATATCGTACTAGGTACTGACTTGTAAGAGTGATGCATGGCTGATAAATATAGATGAGGTTGGTTGTAAATGGGATTAAATACTTCCCTTGGTCAAAGAATAAGTGAAGGCCAATAATGGTAGAGGTCAAATATTTAGTTGGACAAAAAGTGGTATGATGTTAGGGGGATAGTTAGATACTAGAAAGTTATTTTCAAATTGTAACTGAGGGTGATGAGACTATAAAGAGTTGGTAGTTATGGGTGGAAAATCAGGGATCATAATAAAGGATACTAGGATACTTGAGGTTTGGAAAATAATATGGGTGTTTGCAGACAAGTTTGATCAGTGTGAATTCTCTAACCAAGGGCGATTAGGGATGTCTCCAAGTAAAAAAAATACACCATCAGATATGATGGCCTAAGTCTACTTGCTTTTTTGTAAATAAAAAGTATTTTTTTATAATTACCAAATGAATAAAGAAAAATTGTGTTGAATGTGCAAACACAAAGATGGGTGCCCCAATGATCAAATGGTCCAGCCTAGTGAGGTAAGAATTTGTGAGAACAAATGAAGGGTGGGTATTTTCTATGTGAGTGAATGGTGGATTGGATTGAATATTGGAAATTGATATTAGAGGAGATGAGGGGCTAATGAAAATGTGGATATGCATTAAATAGAACTAATAAAAAACTTGTGAGAATCCACGAGTCCATGGGTGTTTGAGATAGAAATATGGTGAGAAGAAGTATGAGGTTCATTCTCATAAGTGAGAACTACTTAGACTCCCATGCTATGGGATAAAATGACACGGGTATTTATTTTCCTGGGGGGATGAAAGTTGAGACAATCCATGTGGATAAGAAACTACTAGAAAATTACAATCTGATGAAAGTGGAACTGGGTGAAGTTGTTTTGATATCAAGGAATGTGATATGAGAGGCATATGTAGAGGAATGATACTAGTAAACAAAATTATTCATGGAGGGAGTGACAACATGCCAATTTTGAAGTATATATTTGAAGGAAATGTGGAAATTCCCTAAAGGAAATAGATGTGAACTTGTTGACAAGTACCTACACACAAAAACCAAATATTCAAAGTGAAAAATACATAAAAGTAAATAACTTGATAGGGGAATTTTGAACAAAATGAATGTGAGAAGGCATACCTATAACCTAGGTTTCAAGATAGGGGGTGTTAGGGAATATGTGTGAAAAATGGAAGGGATCATACCATTGTGTATAAGGGAAAATGGTGATCTTGCTAGCACAAATGGTTCGAGAAACAAATATTTTGAGCTCTAGTATGGGCTCAAGGAAGTTTGTAACTAAGATTTGCAAATGGTAGTGGGACCTACCTTGCCACCTCATTCATACTTGATATGACGTAGATGTATGTTGTTGGACAGTTGGTTTGGATAGTTGGTTTTCATTGATGTCAACCCTTGGAGAAGTCTGGAAGCCCTAGAGATGTGGTTGAGATTGATGGTGATTTAGTTGTCATTGATGGAGTGGGTGATGTCAGCATATGTGTTGTGTGCATTTGATGAAGTCTACATAAATCCCTGGAGGTGTGGTTATGGTACCCAAATTTGGTTGAGGAATATGGATGTGAAATACAATGTAAATTCATGTAAGACACTCATGGATGGATAGTCCTCGTCATGTTGTTTCCGGTGATAGGTGGTATGCCATGTAATTCCTCACGGTTGAGGAGTTATGAGGTCATGAAGTTGGAAGACCCAAAGATGGGTTAAGAAAATACCTAATTGGTTGCAATATGGGTTAAAATCCCCTAATTGGTTGTAATTCATTAATGAAAGGGTAAAGTGGTTGTAACAAGAAAGTTCAAGAAGCCCTAAAGTTAAGGAGAGAGGTTACTTAGAAAAAGTATAAACACACCTCAAGAAGTCACTCATAAGTACATTCACACACACATTCTATTGAATATGTTCTATGTAAGTGATTCTTATCTAAGGTAACCAAGGAGATCTGAGGTGAATTTCAGAGGGAAGATGAAGTAAATAAGGGAGAAATTCCAAGGGAGGATGAAGTCTTATGATGATGTGTTCCAAGGTATGTTATTTAAATGTCATCTTACCATTTTCGCTATAACATTTTTTATAGAATGTTTCAGATATCAAAAATTGGAGGTTGAAAAGACATGTCAAGGTAAATGTGGTACAAATTTCATCTTCCGAGTCATTTTATTTTCTGAGATACACTCTGTGGAAAATAAGGTTTTTTGCTAGTCCTGAAACTAGTCTCAAACAGGTGTTCCGAGTAAAATAGTCATAACTTCTTCATAGAGGATCCAAATTCAGTGAGACCAAATGTATTTGATATAGTACATTCCTTAGTATGTTTTTAACTATTTTCATATATATATATCAATTTTTTTTTGCGTGGAATTCTCTACACGTTCTCTCTCTAGAATAAGCTAAAATTCAACAAGGTCTGCCATTTTTGCTATAAATCCTCTTCTGGGATGTTCCAAGTAGTGAAACTTGGAGGAATTGCAAAGAAGATAGTGAATAATATTGAGTACAAGTTTAAGAAATTTATTCATTATAGGTATGGAGTTGTGCTTGTTTAAAGTTAGGGTTTGTGACTAATACAAAAACTAGTCCTGTTAGACTAAGGTAAATTTTGATGAAAATGTTATTCTCTTGTTGCTGAAGATGAGGAAGGTTTACAGATATATGATCACATACACTAGGTCTATTACAAAGTTACATGTATGTTTATATGCATGTTTTGACGGTTACATGTTGATTATTTTATGGTGCATGCTTGAGGCAAGTATTTGGTATATTGTTGAGGCATTGGCACATGCTTGAGGCACATCTTAGGTGCATGGTTGAGGCATATACTTGGTATATGATATTGGTGTTTTGGTACTTTTTTGAGGCACTTCATCTATGATTTCTTATGGTATATAGTGTATGGCATGATTAAGTGAAATGGGATATGGTTGAGATAAATTTTTCGTACATGGTATGGTACAGGTGTTGATGTACATTTGTTGATGTACATGGTCGATGGTTGAGGTACATGGTACAAGTGTTGGTGCATGGTTGATGCAATTTTTGTTGTATAGGTTGTGGTACATGGTTGATGCTTGGTATAGTACAGGTTGATGGTTTGGTACATGTTTTGGTACATGGTTGAGACACATATCTTGTGATGGTATGCTGGTGATCTTGGTACATTCTTGGTAGAGGCATGTGTTGGTGATGTTGGACATCTAGTTGAGAGGTGTCCTTGGTATATGATCCATGTGAGAGGATCTGGTTGAGCATTGGTGACATTGTTAGGTTGGACAGGTTGATCAATGACAATTTGATGTGAGAGGTTGACAGTGACAGGTTTACAGTAACGAGTTGATGTGACAGGTTGAGAGGTTACAGGTTGATGTGACATAGACAGTGACAGTCATAGTGGTAGTGACAATTGGTCTACATTTATATTTCAGGGTGACATGATAGGGAAATGAAAGGGGGTTGTATCCTCCTTTCGGTTGGTTCCATAGAACTCAAGGAGTTGGATCTTCCTTCAGGTTGGAGCCTGAGAATCAGGGGGTTATAACCTCCTTTTGGTTGGATCCATAGAATTCAGGGATTTGTAGATTCCTTAGGGTTGGAGCATGTAAATAGGGGGTCGTAGCCTCCATCTAGTTGCAATTGGAGAATTGGGAAGTTGGTGCTTCCAATGAATGTAATCTTTGATATATAAGAAAACATTCTGTGGTTTTCTCCCATTTGGGTTTCCATGTAAATTCTAGTGTACTGTGTACTTGATGTGATGTTGTTGATGTTATGTTGCTTATTTTTATATGCTCTTGATACACTGATGATATATTGATGATATATTGTTGATTAAGTTGAAGTTTATATATTATGGTTAAAAGTGGTAAAAGTGTTCATATTGATTCACCTCCCCTCTTAGTATTCCAATAGTTTGATGTATCCCATGAGGTTTCGTTTTCCCTTATGCATGCATAAACTAGACAATTGGATTATTGATAGATCCAAGTAAGGGGTCTTGACCTCCTTTTCATTTTGGCATATTTAATGTTATAGGTAGGATGATATGATAGACTATACGACCCTCTTTTGAGGGAGACCATATGATCTGCGTGATTGATTGGAAGAACACCATGCACATTGGACTAGTTTTATTCTAATCGCCTATGCCATATGACGTGGCTTGTGGTTGTGCAGTCACATTGAGGTCAACACGACTGTAATTTGATCGCTCACACATATCAACACAAATGTACATTCAATAGTCATGTTGGTCAGTGTGGGTATGTAAGTGACAAACGAACAGTGGATCCATGTGACTATTTTGTTAATAGTCCTGATTATAGTGTGACTATTCAATAAATAGTTATGTAGTCATAATATACACGACTGTTCAAAAAACAAATGTGTGGACCCTGCGGGAGATGAAAATTGTTGAATTTTTTTGGGTAGGTTTATTGACCGACTAACCTTTGTGATACTGTGAAATTACATTATGACGATTTGGTGGYTGTAGAGGGATTGGGATTCCCTTCATATAACAGTGATGGCCGATCCAACGACTAGATTTGAGATGGTCAACTTTGGCCTTCTCAAATTTATCCAGTGTACTTTGTTGCACTCCTAAGAGGAGCTTATAAACTTTTTGGTGCCTATATAGAGGCCCCACCATTAGGAGATTGAGGTTCATGGCTAGATAATGGAGATGCCAACAGATACTAACACCTATTTCTTGACGAGACTCTCCATTCATGAATACGTACTTGAGATGATCCTTTGTATGGATGGGGGGGTTCATTGTTCATACTTTGGCTAATCATTATTATGATGGTTAGGATGCAATTACTGGAGGGTCAACCTGGGTTGAAAATATCTGTGATTTGATTTCTCGGGTGGTGGTTGTAATGGTGTTAGGATCTATGGATACTTAGGCACCTAAAGGATTATTAGGGTCGATATGATTATCATGAAGCATGTGCTCCAGGATCGTAACTATGCGTGGGACTTCCTAATGAGGGATGCCATATTTTGATAGTTGACATGGTGCATGCAGAGTCTCGAGGGATAATTCACCTTTAGATCTATGTTATGTATTTTTTTCTTTGAGTGGGTGGTATTTTTATGCCCGCAGATTATATTAGTGGTGGTTGGGCCAACCCAGCCATGGATGAGGCGATGGGGAGAGATATTGATCTGAGACAATGGCGAACCAGTAGGGAATTATTTTACTATGGATATATAGAGGTTCTAGAGGAATATCCCCTAGAAAATCCTAGAGTATCCCTATGTCGGTATGGACTACCTACATGATCCTAAGATGATCCTCCCATCGAGGGAGGTCTAGGACCACTAAGGTGAGTATTAATGACCCGTTGATACCATTGATATGGTTTTATCACAAGTTCAAAGTTGCTATGTGAATCCTTTTCTTATCATTCATAATATTATCCAATTCAAAATATTTCTCTATTTGGTTCACCCAGGTAAAGACCTTTGTTCCATCAAAATTATTTAATTCAATCTTGGGAAAGTTGAATTTAGGACCCTCATCGTAATTAACTCCATTATTCGAGTTAAATCCACTTTAAAATTGCTTATTATCGATAGGTTGTTCAACTTGACTACTACCTTTATTTTCTTGAGTTCCTTGCATTTTGATATATCCTTTAGGGATTCTCTCAACTAGAGCATGAAAGATCATGGAAGACAAGGAATTTTGCAATTCCTTCATGTATTTTTGTATTTCTTCTTTATTTTCATCCATCTTCTTATCCATCTTATTTTCCATTTCATCCATATTTATTTTCATCTCTTCCTTATTTTCATCCATCTTCATTTTCATGTAATTATTATTTTCATTGATCTTATTCTCCATATATTCCCTATTTTCAGTTATCTTCTTTTTCATTTGTTCCCTATTTTCAATGATCTTCTTTTCCATCTGGTAATAAATCTCTTGGATTTCATCTTGAGTCATGGTTGATCTCTTTGGAGGTTTAGTTGGTGAAGTAATTTTGGAGGATACTTTGGAGCCATGTGAGAAATAATAATTCTCCTCTTTTTACTCTTTATCACAAAATTTGAACCACCAAAAACAAATCTTCTAATAAAACACTATGCCAATTGTAAGGTATGTACCTTCCAAACCCTTAATTTGGAGTCTATCCTCGTGACCAGACTTCCTTCTGATTCATTTCTGAAATTTCATCCCTTTTGAGTCTAAAATTTTGACCTATAGTACTCTGATATGTCTTCTCTAGAATGCCATAGGTATGACCAAAATTGGATGTGCGAAGTGAAAGTTATGGTAACTTTCTCAAACCTTACTGATTTTTGGAATTTTTTGGAGATTGAACTTGTATAGAATTCCACGTGTACAATTTTTAATAACTAATTATGAAATTTGGAATATACACAGTGATCAGCCCTGCTTCTCACAAATCCCAATCCAAGGATGTATGTGTCAAAATTTTGGTACCACATCCTAGGTGATTTCTTCAGACCATATAGTGACTTCTTTAGCTTACAAACCAACTCTTTATTTCCCTTCACTACAAAGCCTTTTGGATGTTTCATGTAGATTTCTTCTTCCAGATCCCCATGTAGGAATGTTGTCTTCACATCCATCTTTTCCACTTCAATATCAAAAGCAACAACAATAGATAAAATAAATCTAATAGAAGTTAACTTAGGAACAAGAGAAAAAATCTCACCAAATTCAATTCCCTCTACCTAGGAATAACCTTTTTCTACTAATCGAGCTTTGTATTTCTCCACTTTACCTTGTGCATTAAACTTCTTCTTAAACAACCATTTGCTACCAACAGATTTTATTCCAGCTGGCAACTCAACTATATCCCATGCCTCATTCTTATCCAAGGCATCGATTTCTTCAACCATGGCCTTCTTCCATATTTTAATATCCTCTTAGTTCACTGCTTCCCTGATAGTTCTCGGATCATCATCAGTAATAGATAAAGAAAAATTGGAACAGAAATCAGGTGGACTATACCTTTCTGGTTTTCTTTTATCTCTCACTGATATCTTCAATACTGGGGTACGAGGTTCTTCTTATTCTTCCACTTCCTCTTCTTCAGATGATTCAGATTTTGCATCATCCAAATCAAGCTCTATTTTCTCAGGTTCGTCTTGTCTTGGTAGGAATTCCTATTTGGACACATCTTTTACCTCTCTGAAAATAACATCTCGACTGTAAACAGTCTTCTTGGTTTCTAGGTTCCAAAGCTTATAACCTTTCACACCATATTTATAACCAATAAATATACACTTTTCAGCCTTTTTATCCAATTTACTCTTATTTTCCTTTGGAACATGTACATAAGCATCACAACCAAACACTCTAATATGTTGAAGAGAGGGTTTATTTCCAGACCATACCTTGTGTGGAGTTTTATCATCCAACGCTGATGAAGGTGATCGATTGACTAGGTAACATGTTGTACCCACTACATCTGCCCATAATTCCTGTCCTAACTTGGCACCACTGAGCATTCTCCTTGATTTTTCCATTAGTGTCATGTTCATCCTTTATGCAACTCCATTCTACTGAGGAGTGTATGGAGTAGTATTTTTCCTTTCTATACCACTCTCCTTACATAATTCTCCGAATTCATTTCCGCAGAATTCTCCACCATTATCTGTTCTCAATACCTTTATTTTATTTTCTGTCTGATTTTCTACCAGGGCCTTAAACTCTTTAAATTTATCAAATACCTCAGATTTCTTTCTAAGAAAATAAATCCACGTTTTCCTTGAGAAATCATCTTTGAATGAAACATAATACATAGATTTACCTAGGGATGGAATAGGAACAGGTCCAAACACATCATTGTGTATCAACTCTATGATCCCCTTTTCTCTTGTAGCACTGGATGGGAATCTTACTCGATTTTGTTTACCATATATGCAATGTTCACAGAAATCAAAATCCAGAGTGAAATTAGACATACCTTCAACCATACCTTTACTATGTAGTGTTCGAAGGCCCTTTTCTCCAATATGCCCCAATCTTTGATGCCACAACATGGTCTTCTTTTCAGGGATAGTATTGGTCTTTTATCCATCTCTCTGCTCAGGGACAACATAACTGTTACACCCATTAGTATAAGTGCTTCCCAACAACTTGTATAGATTTCCACACCGAACTCCCCTCATCAACACCATTTCCCCTCGTACCATCTTGCAAGTGCCCTTTCCCAATACAATAACTACTCCTGCATCATCCAACTTGACTACAAATATTAGGCTCCTGGTTAGTTTTGGAATGTGAAGAAACCCAGGGAGAGTTCTGATCCTTCCATCTTTTAGCAGCAACTTAACCCTTCCATGTCCCATGATTTTGGTTGTCGAGTCATCTCCTAGGAATACATCACCACCATCCTATTTTTCATATTCAGAGAACCACTCCCTTTGAGGATTCATATGGTATGACGCACCTGAGTCGATCAACCATACATCTCAATTTGCATGTGTACATGTAGATGCCAGGTAAACATCACCTCCTTCTTCAGTGGATATTTTCGCCTTTGTGGAAGAGGTGCTATCATATCCCTTTGGTTTATCAACCTTCTTAGACTTGCAATATTTCTTATAATTCCCCATTTTACCACACTTCTATCATGTCCTCGAAGATTTTCCTGGATACTTAGATCTTCCTGTATATTTAGATATTCCCCCCGAAGACTTACCAATATTCTTGTCTTTGGTGTGACCTCTTATAAATAAAACATTTGTGCTATGACTATCCATGCTTTTCTACCTCATCTCTTCAGATAACAAGGATGAAACTACATCCTCATACTTCAATGTAGATTGAGTGGTACTACCAATTGCTACAATCGGATTATCCCAAGAGTCTGACAAAGAACATAACAAAGTAATACACTTATCTTCTTCGAAAATCGTAATATTAACAGAGACAAGTTGACTTACCAGAGTATTAAAGGCATTTAGATGTTCTGTCACAGAATATCCATCTTCCATCCTAAGATGATACAACTTCTTTCGAAGAAACAAATTGTTTACTAGGGACTTTGATTGATACAAATTCCCTAACTTATTCCATAGTTCCTTGGTTGTAGATTCTCCTGAGACATTCAACAACATTGAATCTGCCAAGCAGAGTCGAATAGTACTCCTTTCTCTTCTGTCCAACTTCTCCCAATCTTCCTTTGACATACCTGTAGGTGGTGTACTAGTAGTTTTTGTACTAGTAGGTTGTGTACTAGTCGTCTGTGTGCCAATAGGATGTGTACCAGTAGGCTGTGTACCAAGATGCACAACGATCCATTGTTCTTTGTCTACAAGAAGGTCCTCCATATTGAGCTTCCATAGCTCAAATGTTTTACCGTTGAACTTCTCTATCTCGATTCTAGAAGAGCTCTCCATTCCTCTTTATACACTCAAATAACCATTGCAAAAGCTCCCACTAAACCCAGGTTTATCACAGACCCAAGATAAATTTGATCTATCAAGACCGAGAAAACCCCTTAGCAACAAAGGCATCCCTATGAAGCCAAAACGAGCTCTGATACCACATGCAAGTTTGAAACATGTGAATTAAAGCAATTCATATAGATTCTTAAGAAAAAACATAAATTAATCAATGGCTCATACACATAGTACACAAAGATTTATACCGGAAACCCTCAACCAGGGAAAACCTTTCAACTCTTCATTATAATAATTTCACCATTCACCATAAGATTTATAATGTTTTTAGGTATTCTGTAGATACCAAAACCCTAATCTCTTAATCCAGGATTAATTTAGAAAACCGATAAAAATAGCAAAAACCATCCAAAAAACAATTTCAGGGCGCTGCCCCAAACACTACGCATAACTAGGGGGGCCATACCTAGGCCCCCTTGGGACCCCCCTAGGAAGAACCCGATGCACACAACACAAAAGGCACTACTATAGGGATCATCAAACGTAGTTGTCAAATCTGACGYGCCCACACACACACATGCAAAGAATATAACATATACCCAACAAGAGGAGGATCCCAACTATACCTATATAAAAATTGGATTTTYAGTGCTCCCTATGTCAGACTCCTATGTTTAGTTCACAACCTTGGAGAGTTAAATCTCTACCCTATTTGAAGTGCCTAACCTGGACTAATTTCTAAACCCTAGAAACAAAACATCTAGTAAATTTTAATTAAGCACTTGTTTTTAGTAGTTGTTTTTTACTCAAAGGGTATAGAATTGCAATTGATGTTGTTTGAGACTCTTGCAAAATGAAACTAATAAGAACAATGGAAAATAAAACTTTACACTAATTCTACAATGAAAAAGAGTTTCAAGAAAGAAAATGCATGAACATTGTTTCAAATATTAAAACACAATCTTTTCTCTTTCCGATGCAAAATGCACAATGCAAGTTTTTTCAAATTGCGAGAAAAGAAAAGAAGCAAACAAAATGGTGTTACTTGTTCTTTTTCCTTTGAAATTATTTTCAATATAAGAAGAAAAAATAGATTCCTATACTAAGATATTTTTATTTTTTCAAATATGAATGCAAAAAGCACACCAGAAAAAAAGACACATGCCAAAAGCTAACTAGGTTTTTTCGTTTTCTTCTTGTTTCTACTAAAGCATAAACTAAAAAAATATGCTAAAAGAAAGAATATTATTATTATTATTGAAAAATCAAAGGAAAGAACAAAAGAAAAGTATTGAACTCAAATACAAACTTAGGTTTCATAGATGATCATACCATCAATCAAGAATACTAGAACCTAAGAGAAAGATTTCTCTTATAGTTATGCAATCCAATAAAAACAATGAATCCAAGGAAGCATAAAAAAAATGTTTTATTTTCAATTTTAAGGCTTTTACAACTTTCTATAGCCAACAAGAAGTTTTAGGAACAATCTCCCCAAAAATCCAAAACAAGGCTTTAAAAGGAGGAAAAATAGAGAGAAACATCAACTCCCAGAAGGCATACGCCCCTGTCCCCACTAGAGGGAGAATATATAATCTTATATGCATGCCTAATCCTTTTAAAAGGAGCATATATGAACCATAATTCCAAAAAATTCTTACGCAGTTGTATATGCCTAAGCCTTCTTCAGAAAGCATATATACACAGTTAAGCCTTATACATGAAGAATTTGTATTCTTCTATTGTCAAAGGATGGAGTGTATAAACCCTAAGAACCCAATAAAAACTTGAAAAACCATATGTATAAAGCCTAAAACGGAAGGCTAGGGTTATGAAACACTAAATGCAACAACAAAAATAGAAAGCAAGCCAAAATACAATGGAAAACAAAGAGAAAATCCAATAAAGACTCAAAACCATAAAAACATCCAATAAAGTTGATTTTGTTTGAGTTTTGTAATCAAATATCAACTTCTTAGACAACTAAGGATACAAACATAAACCAATAGATCCCAAGAGAACCCTCAGAGACCAAAACAAGACATTGCGCAAGAAAAAAGGGAAAAAATACCTCTTTACAAGACTTGTGCATGCCTACCACTAAGGCAGGGTGTGTATGTATGCACTTTGTACTCTTATAGGCCATGTATGTACGCTTATGTTATTGAAGAACATAGTGTACAATACCCATAATTTAAAGAAAATACAAGAAAGAACCAGAATCAAGGGATGGAAAGAAAGGACGGGTTTCTTAAACAATTGAACTCAATAGTAAAAGTAGAAAGCAATCAAGAAAACAAAATAAAATCAATCCAAGCACCCTAAAATAACCCAACATGAGATAATTCCCTAGCATGGTCTCCAATTCTATTATAGAGAGATTTTTCCTATGGTTATGTGTCACAGTCACAACACAGCAATGACCTTAAAGAGTTATCTCATTCCAAGAAAGAGGTTAAACATAAAATAACTAACTAAATAATTATTGCTTAGGAGAATGGAGAATAACATGTATCCTACATTTTATGTCAATCACATTTTTAATCTTCGCTCCAATGCTCCAATATTTTCTCCAATCACCTACGCATTCAGAGAAAGATAGTTGAAAGAGAAGGTAGTTACATGAATAGATAACTTTTAATTGAATGAGACAATCATTCAATAAAAATTAGAAGTGGATAGGAAATAGATCTATTTATTATATAAATAATAGAAAATAAGATTGCTACAACTTTTGTTTGTTGAAGGCGCTACTCCAAAACTTGCATCTGGGTTCCTCCACTAGGCCAATGAAGATCAACTACACCTCTTGGTTCTTCACTTGAGAAAGTCCAATAAATAAGTATGAATTCTCTATGACAATATAGAAAGGAGTGAATATCACTAGAAATGAGGGTTTCCAGGCCTGAGGGGGATGTTCGGTACTCATAATAGGGGCTTGCAGACTCTGGGAATAATTTACCAACATAATGATTCTTCAAGGTATGATTTTCCTCTCCTCTAACCTTAGGCTCTTTTTATAATCTGTCCATGTGGTTGGAGTAGTTGTAAACAATTGTAAATAGGAAATAGGGGGTCAGGAACTAGAGGGACCCATAAACCCTACCCAAAAATACACAATTTATTATTTTTTTATCCAAATAAATGTGTACACATCTTACAAATGAGCAACATGCATATGTACACACCTTGCATACCTGCTAGGGTGCGTATATGTCAAAAAATTGTTTTTTTTTAATTAATTTAAAGGAAAAAAGGGGATTAAGGTATGCAAGTAGGAAATGGAATAGCCAATATTGCACTACTGCATATGTGGTGACAATTGATGCTATAAAAAAATTAAAAATGTACCTCTACATTGCATGCATTTGACTTTTGGGGGGTATTTCATTGAACAGTACAAACTATTCATCATCATTTTTTGTTGAAATGGAAGAAAAGATACTTCTAATTTTGTCCATCTAAATCATTACATGAAAACTCAAGGGAGCGAATTGGGTGGAAACAACAAATGTTAGATTAAATTTTGATGGAAGGCCATAAAATTATAGTGTATTAGCTACATACAAATATTTATAGAAAATGGGCTCCAAAGGTCTCAATGGGATGGTCCTTTGACCTTCTTAAACACTTAGTCTATCTATGTGGAATATGCAAGAAAAAAATCCTCTACAGATGGCCATTATAGAAGGTTAGCACTGAGAAAGAAGGAAAACTAATTTATAATGGAGGAAATAAGGAATAGGGATATTTAATTTCAATCTAATTATAGTTCTCCAATGTAACTTTGCAAATTCTTATTCATCCTCCTTTTAATTGTAAAATCAAGAATTATATTTATAGGCCTCCATGAACCCTATCTCTCCACCAACTATATGTAAATTCCTTCAATGAAGGCCTGTGATGCCAAGAATTAGGTAGGTGTCCTAACTCCATTTAGGTGTGATGGGAGGTTCTGCAATTTTCTACATAACTACCTCATCACTTCAATTCTATCCAAGGAAGTTTTGCTACATGAAAAAACCTTTATGATTTTTACAAGTTCAAGTGACTATTAATCCTTTTCTTGTGTGATTCATGGGACTTTTCCTTTCATGATTGGAACTTACTTGATAGTACACAAACAACCTATGGATCATGTAATTGATTGTGGTGTATGATTTATGTGTTGATTTGTGATGTTACCAAGTATACCCACTCAAATTTCATATAGAAGAAAAATTTGGATGATAACAAGTCCATCTCACTATGAATCTTGCCTCGTGATTTTCTTCTCACTTCTCCTTAACTTTAGTTTATTATATCCTTGAGAAATTAGTTTAGATTGATTTTATCATACACACAACCCACATTATTATTTTATCCCTACCTCAATATTTTCAACCTGTCAATTAAGGCCTTTTGGGTACCTCATACACTAAAAATATAACAACATTAATATATTAGTAGAGAGTGTAACATGGCTTTATAAAGAGGATATCACATTTGGGTTCCATGTCATGTGTAACATAGAGGCATTTTGTGCTTAAAACCCATGATATAGCCTTATAAAACCTGAGGTAATGATTCAAATAGCGTGGTACAAATTTTCCATATGACTTGGACCTTCCAACAACAAATGTTGTGTATACCTACACCTTGAGGTCAATCCCTTGCCTATTTATACAATTCAATCCCAATTCATAAATCCTCTTGGATTCTTGTTTTCTCCTTCTCTCCTTATATTGCAAGTACATAGTTAGATTAACAGCCCATATTGAGATAATATATATTCCACCTCCATGCTCTTGGGTTGCTTGCACCTATCATATTTAGCACCTCTACAAGGATCTCTAGTTCTTAGAATATCTCTAACCTTAAAGGCTTGTTGATTCATCATAGGAAATTTTCATTATCATAGTTCCACTAATATCTTGGATGATTCAACCGTACAACCTCAAGGGAGGTTTCATCATAACTAGAGCAAGTGAAATATCATCCCCTTTGAGGAACTTGGGTCTCTCTACTTAATATTGTTATTAATATATCCTTATGGAAATATATCTACTATTACTTGCAGTTATATATATATATATATATTTGTATTGGAGATCAGGTTAAAGTCTTCCCTTGCATGAAAGTTGAGTTATGTGTGTAGGATCATCCAAGACATGGATCACTCTTGTAAACTTGCGATAAATATATTCTTCATCCCAAGTAGCTTCATCATCTATAATATTGATTTCTAGGTGAGCTCCTTCCATACTTCTCTTGTCTTTTCTAACATTGGGGTTTCTATTTCACTAAAGGAGTTTTGGGTAAATTAACCCTAGCTTATTATTTTAATTTCCTTTGCTAATTTTCTCATAAAATATAATCTAAATCCTAAGTGTACCCTAATAATATACAACCATAGGTTAACATAATCAAGATTTATAACCCTAATTATCTATATGGTGTTCCCTCTCTTTTTATCCTCTAATTTCTCCCACGGTTTCTTATATTATCCCTGAAATCAAATCAAGACTCCACTCTCTCTTTATATTTCCCCTATTTAGTAGTGCGTGTGTGGGATGGGGTGGCCTTCCATCCCCTCCTCACACTATGGGTGGTAGAAAAAATATGTTTGTTTGCTACATGTATCAGATATGTGTGTCAATTATGTTGCTTAAGTGGAAATAATGTTATGTTTCACACAATATTGTTGGAATGCTGAAAAATTGTTGTACTTGTTAAAGTATGGAAAAACACTTCAAATTCTACCTTTTTCATGTGAGGTGCTATGGATTTGAGTCCATTACCAAAGATCTTAAAATGGGGGTCCCACTTTTAAATTTTTATGAATAGAAATCTAAATTAATTTAAGGTTAAATATAAAGAACAAGGTCATTGTCAACATGTTGACGGGGCAAAATTTTCCCTGCAACAGTAAGGGGCACTCCACGATACATGGCTCCAATTAGAATATGCATTGTTTGGTTTAGGAGACCCATCTAGAATTTGTCCTATCCTTACTTTTATTAAGGTGAAAATGGATGGTTATGCAATGCAAAGATGTAGATGAAGACTATGTTTAAAACAAATCTAATCTACTGCTAATTTATCCTATCCTATTCTAGCTAGGAGAAAACTATAGTAACCAAATGAGTTGTAAATGAGACTAAACTTTTCTAGAAACCCCACACAGATAGTTGTAATGAAAGTGAAAAGCTTGAGCATACATACATATAACTAGAAAATTCTAAACTATATTTTTTCATACATTAAAAACTCATGAGATCGGGAATTGAAAATATAAGAAAGAATAACAAATGTTGTAACATAACACTCAGTGCATCAGATTAGTCTATCAACAAAAATTTCTCTTACAGTCCATGTTATCAACATACATTCTACTTGAATAAGTTCACAACAAAATTAACCACACACAATTTCTTCTCTCTTGTGAAAATTGGCCATGAGGGATTCTCAATATTAATCAACACAATATATGTCCTTGAATTAGTTCTTGAGTTTATAAAATTCTTGAAGAGCCCCTTCAAAATGGGTCTCTTCCTCTATTTATCCTTTTTTATTTTCTAACTTTCTTGTGACTCTTTGTATTCCCCCACAAAGCTATTACAAAATTATTCATGTCCCTTTTTCTTAATGACAAGTGTACAAAGAAAAGACAAAATTGGGAGTAGTTAAAAAATACAAAATAAGGAGTAGGAAATAACAATTTGGAATTTGTTATTTTTTCCTTTTATGTATTCTTGTCTGAGAGGTATGCTACCCATATTTCCAGCTGATTACACAAAGAAACTAATCTTCTATATGCAATCTCTTCTATGTTGGCTATGTGCATTGACACGTTATCGTCGAGGTTCTACATATTGTTTTCTAATGTGGTCATGAATTCTTGAACTATAGTATGGACCTTTGTCGGTTGAATGAGATGCTATTATATGAGGTTCGTTGTCACTTTAGTGGATGCCTTAGTGATTTCTCATCAGTGAATTGTGTTTTCATGTACCTTCTCAACCAATTCCTCAATTACAAGATTCCTTCCAAGCTCCTCTAATTGGGGTAGTCAACATAACTTGAGTAGTTCTTGCATCACTTTTTCAATGTGAGAGAAAATTTATATTGAGATCGTCACTTCCTTGTCTTCCTTCTGTCCTAGTTGTTGGCATCGGTCCAGTGCATAGGTGTCAATATTTATTTCCCTAGCCTAGGGGTGATATAGATATATCGGTGCATCCGAGTTCTCTAAAATCCATGTGTCTATGTCATTCATGACCTCCCAAATAATATTTAATTGTGTTATCTTGGTTTTCATACTGTTATCCTAGTTTATTATAATGGCGGCTAATTCCTAGAACATGTGCAGGTGTGCGCACATGTCTATAAGGGATTCTTCGATCTCAATCTAGACCTTTTTCATGCTTTCCTTGTAACTTTGGAGGCTTCCTGTATATTTACACATTAACTTTGGAGGCTTCCCTCGCCCATATTTACCTGTTCAATGTTTTCCTCAAGCTCCCTTATCCTTGCTTCTTGTTCTAGATTCTTTTGGCACATATTTCAGACATTGTCCTCTGTGGTATTCCAAATAGTGGATCCAGCTGAGGCTATGGCTACTGGATATTTTCTAACATGTTCTGTCATGGGGATCTATGTAATGACATATATCAAGTTTCCCCGTGTTACTGGAACTTTATTCTCTTGTTCTTTCACAATTCTTCCTAATGCTTTGTCGTATACAAACTTTCGTAGGTTGGGGACATCATCTGAAATGAATGGATTACCGAGTCCCAAGATTAGTCTGTTGGCATCAACTATTGATATTTCATGGATATCAGTGTCCATTGGGACGGTCTCATGATTTCTAGCCTCTTCATCTTTCTTTCTCTATTCCCCCTTCGTTGCTTTATCTGCATCTGCCTTAGCTTCCTTCTCTGCTACTTCTTTCTGTGCAGCTTTTGCTGCAACTTTTTCCATTGTTGCCTTTTTCTCGGCTTATTTTTGTGCAACTTCTTTTGTTGCAGCTTCTTTAACTTTGGATTTTTCTTCTTCAACGATTATTCTAATATTATGTCATGTATTTGTGCTTCCAAAGAACTTTTCATTATATGTGAATAGATTCATCTCATGGTTTTCATTTCCACCCCATCTTTGGGTAATGGTGGGAAACACAGATGATTTCCAAGAGGTAGGAAAACATGTGTAAACTTGGGAAAATTCCCAGCCGAGCTTCTACAATTGCAGTTATGGTGTCTGTCAAATTGGCCAACCAGATGTCATCCAAGTTGAATGAAAATCCTTCATCTACACAATGATAAATCAATGGCATGTATGACGGGGAGAATTGGGATTTATTTGACTCCTCATATAGCCTGCATAGCATGGCTACCATGTAATGATAAGGCCTCCTTATCATGGTTATGGGTACCCTCCCTTGGGTTTATGTTTGAATTGTTTATTTTCCTTGTACTACCTAGGGAATAACTCCTTGGATGTGTATTCAAACTCATCAAGAAGTTCTTTGTTCAACTTATTAGTCCTTTTATCGAGGTGATAACACTTTTCTAAGTATTATTCGAAACGATGCTATGGGTTCCTTTATGGATTTACAAACATATCGGTTCCTTATTGGTTGTGGAGCCTAATTATCTTCCTGATTCATAGGTCTTTGTTTTATGTCGTGTTTATACCCCTTGAAGACTATACACCCTGAAATATTGTACACCCCTCCACATGGAGGGGTTGTAGAGGGGATCATCCCCCTGGTTGGGGGGTATGGGGGAAAGTGGGTCCTCGAATAGGGTTCGGGGGTAAACCCTTGAAGTAAAAATTGCCTTGTAAATTTATATTGTGATTTCATAGTAAATCTGGAGCATTCGTTATAAGGTTGCAGATCTGATGGTAGAATTTGTGTTAGGGTTTTTTCCCTAGAAGGCAACCCTCTTTCATGAGGGAATTCTATTGTAGTTGTGTATCATTACGGATATTGTATTCTGAGAGAGGATACTATGAGAGAAAGAAGAGAAAGTTACAACAGGTGTGTTGTAGGTTGTATCCCTTCATTTTGTTGGAAAATAAAAAGGAAGGACCTAGAAATTTATTTGGTGGACGTAGCCCACATTGGGTGAACCACATATATCTGTGTCTGTATTGTATTGTGTATCTTCTTTGTTTTATTTCTACATTTGTTTTATTTTATTACTCTGCGATCCTGTTTTTCCAAAAATTGGTATCAGAGAAAAAGGTAACTCACAGGAAAAGAGGGTTCCTAGTTCGAGTGGGAGAAATGGTGGAAGATGGAAAGTTTAGGGTCGAGAAATTTAACAGCCAAAAATACCAGTTATGGAATATGCATATGGAATATTATTTATATCAAAAGGATCTATTATTTCCATTGGGTAGAATAGAAAAGAAGTCGACGACCATAAAGGACGAAGAATGGGAGGTTCTTGATAGAAAGGCACTAGGAATGATACGGCTGAGCCTGGAAGTGTCAATGGATTTCAATATTTCAAAAGAAAAGACAACGAAGGAGATGATGGACGCATTGGATAAACTGTATGAAAAACCCTCGGCACCTAATAAGGTATTTTTATTGAAGCGATTATTTAATATGAAGATTTTAGAAGGTGGGTCTGTTACAGATCATTTAAATGAATTTAATATGGTTTCTAATCAGCAAAGTTCTATAAAAGTGGACTTTGATGATGAGGTCAGGGCTCTTTTAATCCTGTGCTCATTACCAGAAAGCTAGAATGGCTTGGTCATGGCTGTAAGTAACTCTGTCTCTAGTTTAAACACTTTAAAATTTGATGATGTTGTTGGTGTTATCCTTAGCAAGGAAATGTGATGGGAAAACACAGGTGAGACATCAGGTAATGTGTTAAACATGGAGAACAAGGGAAAATAAAAGGATATAGGAAAGGGATCAGGGAACCATAGGAATTCTAGGAAGGGAAAATCCAAATCCAGACTAGGAAATATATAGTGTTGGAATTGTGGGAAGAAAATACATCCAAAGAAAAATTGTAGAGCTCCAAAGAAACAAAGAGATGGAAATCAGGAGAAAAATCAGGAAGCAAATGTAACAGGTAATGTGTTACAAGATGCTTTGATTCTTTCAGCAGATAATATTTCTGAGTCTTGGGTAGTATATTCAGGGGATTCATTTCATGCCACACCCCATAAGAAACATTTTCTAGATTATGTTCAAGGTGATTTTGGATAGGTTCATTTGGGTGATGATGCACCATGCAAAATTGTTGGAATGGGTAAGGTACAAATAAAGAAAAAGAATGGAAACCAATGGTTATTGAAAGAGGTAAGACATGTACCTAATCTAAGGAAAAATTTGATTTCAACAGGGCAGTTGGCAAGTGAAGGATGTATATCCATATTTACAGATAAGGCGTGGAAGGTCACTAAAGGATCACTGGTGATAGAAAAAGGAGAGAAGGTAGGTACATTGTATTTGTGTATTGTTAATACTGATTATTTTATCTCTTTAGCTTCTATAGGAGTGGATACAACACTGTGGTATCATAGGCTTGGACACATGAGTGAGAAGGGGATGCACATACTTCAAAAAATAGATTTGTTGCCAGATATTAAACAAATTGATTTGGATTTCTATGAGCACTGTGTTTATGGAAAACAGAAGAGATCCATATTTCTCAGGGTTGGAAAGGTAAAGAAGAATGTAAAGTTAGAGCTTGTACATACATATGTATGGGGACCAAATCAAGTATTATCTCTTGGTGGATCTCGTTATTATGTTACTTTTATTGATGATGTAACTAGAAAAACTTGGGTTTATTGCATTCGACAAAAATATGATGTTTTTCATACTTTTAAGAAATGGAAAGATTTGGTTGAGAATGAGACAGGAAAAAGGTTGAAGTGTCTTAGATTAGACAATGGAGGTGAATACTACAACAAGGAATTTGATGATTATTGTTCATACCATTTGATTCGTAGAGAGAATACAATTCTAGGAACACCACAAGAAAATGATGTATCGGAAAAGATGAACAGGACAATCATGGAGCATGCAAGGAGTATGAGATTGCATGTAGGGTTTCCCTTACAGTTTTGGGCAGATGTTGTAGATATTGTTGTTTACTTGATAAACAAAGGAACTTCAAGTTCTTTGGATGGTGGCATTCCAAAGGAGGCATGGATAGGTAAAAAGGTAAACTATTCATTTCTGAAGAGTTTTGGTTGTGAAGCATTTATCCATATTGATAAAGAAATTAGAACAAAGCTTGAAGAAAAATCCAAGAAGTGTACCTTTATTGGATATGGTGTTAATGATTTTGGTTATCACTTATGGGATTATGAAAATCACAAAATTATTAGAGTAGAGATGTCATATTCAATGAGAAGGTTGATCCATATGGATATCGGTGGCCACCCACCTTTTCCAACTGGCTCAAAATATCTTTCTGACATTTTTGGCAATTTACTATTTTTAGCAGTTTTTACTTCCGGGGCCATTTTGAGGGCCTAAATGAAGGTTTTTCGGTATCGATATCCTCAATGATATCCAAATGCATGATTGAGACCCCAAAATGAATCTCCTCGATGATACCTTTCCAACGGGCTATCACACGCCTAAAATGGAGATCGTATGCAAATGTTACGACCCCGGGAAGTTGATGTACTAGCTTACCCAAACGGGGCCCACATGACTTTTGGCGCTTCATCTCCTAGGGTTAGGTTTTTGGATGTCTAGGGTTTTTGGAATTATTTCTTATTGTAAAAAGGCCTTCAGAGCCTCATTGTAACCTTCTTCTTATGAATGCGTGCTGTCGTCACATTAAAAAAGGCCTTCGAGCTTCCCATTGTAACCTTCTTCTTATGAATGTATGTCAGTTTTCACATTCCCTTCTCGAGATACAACATTCCAAAGAAGTTTGTTTCCGCCGTGATTTACAAGCCATCTTCATTTCTGCTATTGAATAGAAAACCGCCATCAGACTCTTATTTTGTGTTAAGAACCCGTTAATAATCTATATTAATTTCATCTTACTCATAAAACTGGATCGCTGGTATCGAGTGGTCTACCTCGTCAGTTCAATGCATGTCCCCAACGAAGTTCGAGTATAGAAATTTGGTCTCATTGTTTCTTCTTGAGGATAGAAGTCTCACACGCCAAAGAGAACTCTCATGGTAGGAGAAATTAAATATGATGGGATAGGATATTTTTTCAAACCGTTGATTGAGGAATCCTCATGTAATAGGAGGAACGGATGATGGATAGTTTCACGCAAAACCTCCGACGACTACCAACACGCAGAATTCTTCGAATCCGAGGGCGCTTGCCCCTTCGTATAAATAAACTTTTGATATTCCCATATTTGATGGTCGTGATAGACGCAGATGCTCTAGACAAGTGGTTGAATTCCATTAGAAGGGTATTTTTCTATCAATAAATTTTCTGATAGAGAAAAGATTACTTTTATACCCTCAAAGCCATTCCCATGTCAAAGATTGGTGGGAAACTTCTTCGCGGACTAAAAGGAAACAGAGGAAACCTCAATATTTTTAGTCATGACCACCTAGGAACTCTTCAGTGGATGCTATTAAGGAACAATACCACCGGCTCTAAGTTATGCGACGAATTGTGATAAATTAAAATGGACCACACTGAGGCAAGAAAGGTACCAAGCAGTGCCAGATTTCAATAAATATCTTCCATACCTTATGCACTAAGTTGGGTATCAAAGACTCAGAGCGACATTTGGTGCTCAATTATTGTGTGCTCGTGATAGATACATCCAGACCTAAATGAATTTTGGACATCTCATCCTTACGCAATTTCTACCGACATGTCACAAAATCGAAAGCGTAAGCTCAAAACAAAGATCGCCGGGTAATTCTAACCGGGAACCCTCACAACAAAAGCCGTGAAAGAGTGGCCCCAACCCATCAACAAAGGACAAAGAAAATATGGGTAGTATCAAGACAACCGCCATTGCCGCAAGCAAACAAGGACACCGAAAGACAAAGAAAGATATTAAAGTGGTGCGACTTCCATAAGAGCCCTTGCATAACATTGTTGATTGTCTCTCCAAGCAATTGATGGTGTCTAAGTTGAAATCCTCTGAATCATATGTAGGTTGATACTTTGAGCCAGAACTAGAAAGATGAAGACGGATCATTGATGCGAACCCAGTACATCATATACTACACTAAGCTCCAGCCTGGTGAAATAGACAAGCCAGAAGAAGGAGAGGCCTCTTCCATTCACAGATGTGGGTAAAAGGCACTCACTGCACTTCATCAGTTGATAGCGGTAGCCAAAAGAACCCCATCTCAGAAGAGGTCATCGTCAAGGCCCCGCCAACAACGCTAATTCCACAACCCCACACCATTGATGGTTCGCCAAGGAAGGATCTATGTCACCTAACAAAGGCTAACCGTCGCATCTAATCAAGCCCTTCAAAGACGCAGGTATTGTGTGATGTTACATCAATTTCAGATGTTCTTTTGGGACAACTCATTTATGGGAAAGTCATGTTGTGGCGAGTCTAGCCCTCGAAGTGTTATTATTACTTTGAATAGGAAATTGTACAGATACCCGGGAGGTACTCCCACCTAGTGCTATTTCTTTAATATCTGCTAAGAAATGCGTATTGTCATCCTATAGATGGAAGTTTGTCTCTTCTTGATTCGCCTCGTATCAGCGAAGATCGCAGCCACATCCAAGGTCTTTATGGCCGACCTCTCCACAAAGATAAGCAAGTAGATAAGGTTGTGAAGAATACTTAGATATCTTATCCTCACCTTCTGGGGTACCTCTTCATTGCCAGGTCAAGAACCCCATCTATCTAACCCCCGACGCACTAACGCCTAATGGGCCACTTCATCGGGCCAATTTTGTTAGAGAACCAGGAGATCGCTTTACGATCCAAGAATTTCTCCACAAGGAGAACATTTGTCCCAGTTCATCACCTTGAGGGATCCCAATCGTACTGGTACGTATATACATGGAACTCTATTTAATTGCATTGATTACCGTGCTCAATAAAATCATCAGAAAACCTGGTACCCATCTCCTAATCGATGATCTCTTTGATCAACTCAATGGGGCCAAATACTTCCGCAAGATTGATCTGAAAACCGCTACCACCGTGTCCCGAACGTGACAGATGTATGGAAGACCGCCTTCAAGTCAAAGGCTGAAGGAATTTTGAATGGTTGGTCAGTGCCCTTTGGTTTGACAAATTCTCCACCCACTTCTCATGAGGATGATGGATCTATATCCCACAACCATTCACCAATACCTTTGTAGTGGTGTATCCGGATGACATTATAATTTACAAGAAGACTTAAATAACACTTGCGATATCTGCTAGGTTCTCGTGACTCAAGGACAAAGACAAGCTATACCAACTTGGAATGCTCCTTCGCATGGGATTGTGGTCCATTACCTAGGGCTGTCATTGACTCATATGCATATGTGGATCCAAATGGTCCAAGTCATCCCAGGATCTGGTTACTTCAACAAACACCACCGAGCTTCGTAGATTCTGAATTTCTAATTCTACCAAGTAGGTTCAGGTTGGGTTTCTCCCATATTGCATGGGCCTCACCAAATAAACAGGTGCGGTATGGTAATTTGTATTGGGGATTTGGTCCCAAGAATAAGCGTTCGATGATTTTAAGTAGTGTTTGTGCTCAGCCCCAACAATTTCACCATCAGACCCACAACATCCCTTTGATATAGTAGAGACAGACAGTTTCCAAACTATGTTGTGGGCGTTGCTCACTCTCAAAGATGGCCACCCCGCGGCTCATCATCATAGTGAGAGACATTGTTCCGATAATCGCCCGGTAAGTACCCTACTTACGACAAAGAAATGTAATTTCCATTGTGCAAGCATGCCGCCAAGGGAGACATTATGACTTTGGGAAGGAGATAGCCATCCACACTGATCATAAGCCACCGTAGTTCATGCAAATGTGGAAAATCGCGAAAATGACCGCCATCAAAGTGGTCCACATACTGCGTTAATTCCACCTCAACATCAAGTATAAAACAGAAGCACCAATCACAATGATTTCAAAGGTAATCACCGGGCCACAGACTTCACCACGGCAGTTAGACTCTTGCGCTATGAGACATCTAGATGGCTCCTAACTGCGAGACTGCACTGACTACCACCACCTTACCAAAATAAGTTAAAGTAAATGCAGCTTGTCATTAATTTCCATCTTTAGGATGGGTTGTTGCGTCGTCTCGCTATCTTGTTCCATCAAGTGAGCGAAAATGATCTGGGAAGCCCAATACAGCCGGGTGGCATGACACTTGGCATCGAAAAGACAATGGCAATGCTACGCAGTCATTTCTACCGGACGCAAACTTCACAGAGGTCGCAGGCATATCAGTCCTGCATTGCCCGCGGTGCTATTGCTAACCGACCACTCAAGAACAGTGTGGCCTTTACACCCTTCCCACTTCCACAGTCATGGGAATCCATCCTAATGGACTATGTCATTCCCATCCACCAAGTGGGGAAATGATCCGTGGTTTTGTGGTTGTTGATCATTTTTCAGATGGTGATTCTGGTTGCCTCCAAGAAGAGAATCACAACAGAGGCCACTTCCAAGCTCTTATTTGAACGAAGTTTGGGTACATTTTGGAACCACACAAACCATTGTATCGACGGAAAGTTGGATTTCTCATAACATATGGTCGCAGCCCCTCCTGTCACTGACACCAAGCTCACTGATTCCACTGCCTTCCACCCCCAGCAAGATGGCCAAACTGAGGTTGTAAATCAATGATTGTGCATATCCCACATGTATAATTCAAAGAACCCTCTAGCACATGGGATGAGAGCCTTCCCCTAAGGTCCAACATAGCTACAAACTCCATCCTTTCTTATAGCTCAACCGCCACAATGCCTTTCTTGTAGTTGGGATTCCAACCATTAGTCCTATAGATGTTTCTCTCACTTCCCTTACAAGGCCACTTCGAATCACCCATCTCCCTCGCCCAACTCTAGTTTTCCATTGAAGCTACCCTGCTCATTGAGCTGATCCAAGACATCCACCACCGTAGTTCGATATCCCATGTATCCAATGACAAGTACAAACAACGCATGATCAACATCGAGTGTGCGACAAGCTCGTGTGGGCTTACAAAGTTTGGTTGCACTTGCGAAGAACACCTTGCCAGACCCCATCTAAGCTTCGGCTTCACTCCATTATGGACCGTGACACTATCACCAAGGTCATGGAGGATAATCTTTGAGCTCAACATTCCTCCTTTCCTTGGCTCCTCGCACCTGTTCAACATGGATCTCCTTCATTTCCTTTATTTCCCACCATTATTGGACACTCCATTATTGGCCATACACCATCACCAACATCATTCGGGATAATTATTTTGAGCTCAAACCTAACTGCATACAATAGGAATCCAATGATTAGATTGTGGATAGACAGATCAATGGGGCACTCACAAACAAAGGATCCATCTTTATCGAAGCGTCAAGCCAAAGCAGAGCGTACCGCGACCAAGGAAAGTGGCTCACCCGGGGCCAAGTACAACGGAGATTTTCCCATCTAATGGGGGAACTCAATGAAATGGAGACCATTACTTCCTAAGGAGGAAGGATTGATCCATATGGATATCGGGTGGCCACCCACATTTCCAACTGGCTCAAAATAGCTTCCATCAGCTTTGGCAATTTACTATTTCTTAGCAGCTTACTGGGCCATTTTGAGGGCCTAAATGAAGGTTTTCGCGATAGATCTCCCTCAATGATAGCCAAAGGCACAATTTATCCCCAAAATGAATCTCCTCATGATACCTTTCCAACAGGCTATCACATGCCTAAAATGGAGATCAGATGCAAACGTAAGCATGCACCTCGGGAAGTTGATGTAAATTAGCTACTCCAACCAAATTCATACAATGCAAACGTTACGACCCTGGGAAGTTGATGTACTAGCTTACCCAAACGGGGCCCACATGACTTTTGGCGCTTCATCTCCTAGGGTTAGGTTTTTAGATGTCTAGGGTTTTTGGCATTCTTTCTTATTGTAAAAAGGCCTTCATAGCCTCATTGTAACCTTCTTCTTGTGAATGCGCATTGTCGTCACATCTCTTCGCAGAGATAAGTCGCCACCATTCCAGCAAACTTGTTTCCGCTGCATTTTACAGTTTCAGCTTATTTCGTTATTGAATAGAAAACCAGTTTTACCGTATCTCTGTTATTTTGTATTAAGCACCTGTTAATAATCTGTATCCATTTCGTTCTGCTCATAAAATCTGGATCAAAGGTCATGTATAAAGATCAATTGCAGGGAAGGAAACAGAATAATAAAAACCAGAATACACAGTGCTTGATGAGATCACTGAAAAAGAAATTCCAAAGGTACATGAAAATCAAAATGTACAACAACAAGAGAAACAGGTACCTAAAACTCCTCCAAGTGTTGTTAGAAGATCTACCATGTTAAGTAAACCCCCTAAACAACACTCTCCTTCATTGTATTATTTATTGTTGATTGATTCTAGTGAACCATAATGTTATGAAGAAGAAATGCAGGTAGACACCAAAAAGAAGTGGGAGCAAGGCATGAAAGAGGAAATGGATTCCTTGGTAAATAACCGGACTTGGGACTTGGTTCAGTTGCTTGCAGGAAAAAGAGCATTGCAAAATAAATGGGTTTACAAGTTGAATGAAGAAGATGGAGGAAAACAATTGTACAAGGCTAGAATTGTTGTAAATGGGTTTGTACAAAAGAAAGGCATATATTTTGATGAAATATTTTCTCCTGTTGTTAATATGAATTCAATTAGAACTATTTTAAGTTTTGTGGCAGTAGAATATTTGCATCTTTAACAATTAGATGTAAAAACAAATTTTCTCCATGGGGATTTGGAGGAAGAGATTTATATGCAGCAGCCATAGGGATATGAGGTCAAAGGGAAGGATAATTTGGTATGCAGGTTGAAGAAGATCTTGTATGGCCTAAAGCAAGCTCCAAGGAAGTGGTATTTGAAGTTTGAAAGGTTTATGATAGAACAAGGTTTTAGTAGATGTCATTATGATCACTATGTTTATTTTAAAAGGCTAGAAAATGGAAGCTATATTATATTTCTATTGTATGTAGATGGCATGCTTGTTGCAGGGTCTAATATGCAGGATATAAATGTTCTCAAGAAGAAATTAGCTAATTCATTTGTGATGAAGGATTTGCATGCTACAAAGAAAATCCTTGGTATGAGAATAACAAGAGACAAGAAAGATTGGAAATTGACATTGTCTCAGGGTGAGTACATAGAGAAGGTGCTTGAGAGGTTTAGAATGCAGAATGAAAAAATAGTTAGTGCACCTTTGGCCAGTGATTTCAAATTAACTAAGGAAATGTGTCCCAAGACACATGAGGAGATAGAATACATGTCCAGGGTCCCTTATTCATCAGCAGTTGGTAGCTTGATGTATGCGATGGTTTGCACAAGACCAGATGTTGCATGTGCAGTGGGATTTGTGAGAAAGTATATGAACAATCCAGATAAATAACATTGGGAGGCAATAAAGTGGATTCCTAGGTGTTTGAGAGGTACTTCTACTCATGCATTATGTTTTGTAGGTTCATACATTGTTCTACAGGGATATGTTGATTCAGATATGGAAGGTGATAAAGATAGTAGGAGGAGCACCACAAGGTATGTTTTTACTATAGGTGGAACAACAATAAGTTGGATTTCAAAAATATAAAAGGTTGTTTCACTTTCAACAACAAAAGCAGAGTATGTTGTTGCTACAGAGGATAGTAGAGAAATGATTTGGTTATAGGGGTTTATGGAGGAATTGGGAAAGAAGCGGGAGAATAACAAGTTGTATTGTGACAGTGAGAGTGCCATTAATATTGCAAAGAACTCATCCTTCCATTTGAATACTAAGAATATACAAATCAGTTATCATTTCATACGATCCATCTTGGAATATGGACATTTGAAGTTGGAAAAGATACATACTAGTAAGAATCCTACATACATGTTAACAAAGGGAGTAACCAGGGAGAAACTAAGTTCCTACTCAGTTTCAATTGGTATTCAAGCATGAAGGTGAAGAAGAGAAATTTTCCAAGTCCAAGAACGATCATATTCCAGTAGATACAACAATGATGGAGTTGTTGAGATCAATCTCCAAGTAGGAGATTGATGGTTGTGGAGCCTAATTATCTTCCTAATTCATAGGTCTTTGTTTTCAGTCATGTTTATACCCCATGAAGACTATACACCCCGAAATATTGTACACCCCTCCACACGGGGGGGTTGCAAAGGGGCTTTCCCCCCCTACAGGGTCCAAGGGGCTCATCCCCTCGACTAAGGGGTCTGGTGGCAAGCGGCCCCAGGAAGGAAAAATTTCCTTGTAAATGTATATTGTGATTTCATAGTAAATATGAACCGTTCATTATAAGGTCGCAGATATGACTGTAGAAGTTATGTTAGGGTTTTTTTCCCCTAAAAGGAAACCCTCTTTTATGATGGAATTCTATTGTGGCTATTCATCATTGCGAATATTGTATTCTGAGAGAGGAGACTGTGAGAAAAAGAAGAGGAAGTTACAATGGGTGTGTTGTAGGTTGTATCCCTTCATTTTGTTGGATAATAAAAAGGAAGGACCTGGAAATTTCTATGGTGGACGTAGCCCACACTGGGTGAACCACGTGTATTTGTGTCTCTATTGTATTGTGTATCTTATGTGTTTTATTTCTACATTTTTTTTTTTTTATTTCTCTGTGATCTTGTTTTTCCAACAATTCCTCACATCAATGTTCTCTAGGATCCAAATGATGATGTCAGCATAAGGGAATACAACAACACGAGTTGCTACTCTAAATATCCCAAATCTCTGAATTTTCTTAAATATCCTTAATTCATCTTGGTCCTTGATGTTAGTGGAGAATTTATTATTTTTGAACATATGGTACATATCCCTATATGAGTGCATTCCCTTCCTTTTCTAGGAGTCCAGAGGTGTCATCATACATGGCCCTGAGGGTGTTAGGTTCATATTCAATCTGTTGGTGACTTCTAGAGGCCTCGATGGTTTCTTCTTTACTATTCATTTTATTTCTCAGAGATATATATGAACCTGCGAAGAAAAGATGGGATCAATATTCATACAAAATCATAACTCACATAAAATTTAATCTATCTAAGAATCTTCAGATACGAGAGGATTCACTTGATTTGATGCTTGGTGGATGATCATCATTTGAATATGATAGAATGATGACATGCATGGTGAAAAATATGGTGGAAATTAGAGAAGAAAATGGCTTAAAAGATGCTCAAAAGTCAAAATCATAGCAGTTCTTACGAACTGTTCCAATGACTATTGGGAGAGTTAGTGTCACATGCTCCGAAATCCATTGGAAAATATAGTATGAAAGAATCCAATGTACATCAGGTTAGTTTATGGAAAGGTTGTCTATGATCCTTTGAGTAAATTGTGGAAGATAGTAAAATGTGCTTTGATAGGATTATGTAAATCGAAGAATTTGGGGCCAATGTCCCCACAGTTATTTGAAGAAGTTAGTGCTAATTTTGTCACTGATTAACTTTATGCATCAAGGAAAGGTTATGTATACTATGTTGATAGATATCAACAGAATTGGAGGGAAGGTTTTCGGTTGGGAGGAAAGAGTTCATTTGACAATCCCTAAAAATGAAAGAAGTTATATGGCTTCATGCTAAGTCTTATTGTAAGGTTTAATCCAAGCCCAGAATCAAAAGTTGTTGGACAATTGGTTTTCAATCATGTAAACCCTAGACGAATTCTAGAAGCCCCTAGAAGTGATTTAGTTATCATTGATTTCAACCCTAGAAGAGTTCTAGAAGCCCCTAGAAGTGATGGGTTTATTTGAAGGAATCTCTAAAGTGGTCCCCTTATGGCATAGCTCTAAGCATGGCCCTCATGGGAAGACACTTTGAAGAAGACTACAAGAAGCTCTAGTAGTTAAGAAAAGAAGTTACAATGCATAGTCAAAGAAGTCCTAATAATATGGTTAGGAGGCCCTGGAAGTGTGGTCAAGAATCCCAAAGTTGACTGGAGAAACGGAGGGTGAAGGACAATGCAAATGGATGCAAAACTATCATAGATGGATAGTCCTAGTCATGTCATTTCCAATGGTAGGTGGTATTCCACATGGTTCCTCATGGTTGAGAAGTTATGCCCTCTTAAATTTGAACCCCTGAAGTATGGTTAAAAATCCCCTAAATGGTTGCAACAAGAAGTTACAAGTCGGCTCCAAAATTAATTAAAGGATACAAGTTGTTGAAAATAAGAAGTTACAAGTTGGCTCAAATTTAAGTAAAGGAGGTACTTAAAAAAGTATAAATACCCATCAAAGAGAATCTCATTATGATTAGGCAAGTTTTATAAAGAGAGTATGTGATCTCTTAGCGAAACTGAAGAAGTGGAGGAGTGTGAAGAAGGAAGTGTAACATCCCCATTATAATCCCCAGTTTAATTAATGCTTATGTGGATATAATATGTGGCTATGGCCAAGCGATGTAATATGTGAATGGTATTTCAATGTTTTAATAATAAAATCTGGTGTTAACTACTAAAGGAGACATGGACAAGAGATGGGGGTTGAATTAATCCACAAGAGAGGGAAGTGTCTAGGATAATGGCCAAGAGGGGTCAAAAGGGGGGATTACCCATGTATATTAATTAAACCCATTTTCCAAAACGTGTGTATTGTATATGAACCTTCCCATTTCTGATTGAGTGTTCCCAAAGCCAATCATTGAATACATGTAAGAGGGTGGGTGTGAGTGGTCACATCCTAGATTTATTGGGAACATGGGTGTTGAGTACAATTAGCTTGGGGAAGACTGTGAGTCAAGAAAGGAAAGCCACAAGGGAGGAATTTGTATGGGTTGGGACAACAGTTGTTATGAACCAAATACCAATATAGCATAGAAAAACCTCAGAAAAAGTACTCAACGCCTTGAAAAAGATACAATTTCAGCATGTGAAAGAGAGCAATTCGGATAATAAGCCTCTTAGAAACCTCCTTTACCCACTTAAATGTTCAAGTACAAGATGATTCAAAGTAGAAAATGTCTCCTTAGTATAGGAGACTAGGAGATATAATTACAACTAATGGCACAGGCGACATAAATAAAAATAGCATTACTAATATAGTATGCCCAGTGGGGTAATGAGCCAATATTAGGGCTTAACACCCTCCCTTGAGACAAGTGTTATGCACTTAGCAGCTTGATATCTGAGATGTACGTATAAAGGCACTCATCTTCCCAAGTGGAATCTTCAATAGGTAGTTCCTCCATTTAATGAGGATACTCTGAAATGGATCTATTACCAGTAGTGAATTCTTGTATGGTGATGACCCGAGGTTTCCAATATGATTTTCCTTCCTCATCAAGTTAAATATTATAATTTGAACCGAAGTACTTTGGTGATAATGTATTATCCTTGTTGGCTTTCTTGAGAGGACATACATTTGTATGGTTGTAGTCTTAAAGCACCCAATCCCCTACTTCAAAACTTATTTCACTCTGATGTTGATCACTTTGTTGTTTCATGTGATTACATTGCCATGGTTAGGTTTTCCTTTAAGATTTGGAGAACTTGTTTATTCTCGATATGATGTGATATTCCAACTTGCTTGAACCTTAGATTTTCTTTTAGAAGAAGTGATGGAAGGAGAATTAGTATCATAAAAGTGCCATAAATGAATTGTCATTTTTGTTCTACTTACATTATAGAAAGGAAGTGTTATACCACCATTACGCCCAGAATTGACATTTGAACCATTGTGTTTGTTTATCAAAGACAAGGCAATGAAGGTATCCTTCCAAAAATTTGTTCACTATCTCATTTTGTCCATCCAGTTAAGGGGATGATAGGATGAGTATGAGCCAATTGAGTACTAAACAAAGAAAATAATTTTGTACAAAAATGTCAATTGAAGATGGGATCTGTCACTCATAATCTTTTGGGCTGCCATGTAGATTTTGAGCTGTCTCCATGAATGTGAAACTATACTAGCTTTGAAGAGATGAGAGAGTGCACAAAGTGTATGCGTGCCAGATGGAATCTATCAACAATCACCATGACCTCTTTCCTTTAGAATTTGAAGTAACCATGATGAAATCATGGAAACCTCGATACGACTTACAGGATGGATGATGGTTGTAAAATACCCTGGGTCTTAATTGTTTTCCACCTTATTTTGTTGAAAAATTTTACTAAACATTACATACAAACCTTTGAACATTAGTTTTAAGTCCATCCCAAAAATACTTCTTGACTCTATGGTAGGTTTTCAAAATCTAGAGTGCCCTCTTACTGGAGGTGTGCAATTCCAATAGTACATTTTGTTTTGGAGTTAGGAATTATTACATAAATATAAGTGATATTTGTACCATAGTGAATCATTTTCCATGTAAATGTATCGATGCACTTTGGAATCTGTGCAACCTTTGAATGAAATCCACACTTTTTCTCCATTCTTCCATTCATCCCTTGCTTCTGTATCCAATCCCGGGTTGGATGGCTGAGATATATATGAGAGAAAGGCCTCAACATCTTCATCCTTTCTTGAGAGTGCATGCATACAACATTTTCTTCCCCTTTTTATAGGCGATTTCAAAATCATAGCAATATCTTGGTTACCCATTTTTTGTTGTTCTTGAAGATAGTCTTTGTTCCAAAACATTTAAGACTATCATGATCTGTTTGACAGAAGTGCCTACATTAGGTAAGGAAACCATCTCTTCAATGCATGTAGTATTGCCATCATTTCCTTCTCATAAAATGGGTTTTGTGTAGTCCTTTCCCTTGAGTAAACTTCCAAAAGCCGGGGGCCTTCCTTCTTGCATTAGGACAACACCAGATTCCATTTCTGAGGGCATCACATTCCACAATAAAGGTTTTGTGAAGTGCAGGTGGTCAAGGCAGGGCTTTACATGTCACCTCTTTAAAGTTGTTCAAAATATTTAGTTTCCTCACAGGAGTCTATGAAAATGCATCCTTCTTAGTTGGGTAATGGGTTAAATGTGTTTGCTATTCAGCTGCATAGTTTTAAAAGACAACAAACTAGGTACGTAACTTGTCAAACAGAAAAATCCTCTAATATTCTTTAATGTTTGGGAATCTCGACCGATCCATGATGGCCTTAATCTTGTTGGAGTCTACCTTGACACCTTCATGAGATACAATATGACTAGATACTCTACCTCCTTTACTCCAAAGAAACATTTGGATGGTTTGGCATATAGTTGTTGCTCCTTTTGTGGTTGTAGCACCTTGTGCAGCATGCCACATGATCCTCCCAAGACTTGCTATAGATTAGTATATCATCAAAAATACTAACACAAATTTTGAAGGAAGGAGCCGAAAATGGAATTCATCAACCCTTGGAATGTGGAGGTGCATTTGTAAGGCCAAAAGACTTGTTAAAAAATTCATAATGGCCTTGATGAGTTGAGGAATGTTTGTTTTGGGATATCTTCTTCCTTCATTATGATCACGATGATACGAGCGGAGATCCAATTTTGTGAAATAGATTGCTCCTTGTAGTTCATATAACAATTCACAATGGCCCGGAGATAGAGCTTATCTTTAATGAGTGATCTTGTTGAGCTCTCTATAATCTGGACACATCGCCATGAGCTATCTTTCTTGAATACCATTACCCACTTTGGTGTGAGTAAGAACTTTGGCTAGGAGTCTAATAATCACCCGACCTCTAACATAACTTCAACCATGCACTCAATTTCACTCTTCTTGGCGTAAGGGTATCTGTATGGCACGATGTTAGGAGGAACACTCGAGTGGAATTGAATTTCATGATCATTATTTCAGTGGGTGGAAGACCTTTAGAATATCATCTTCAAATGCTTTGGAATGCTTATCAATGATCCTTTGGAGATCTTGAGGAATAGATGGCTTAGATGTTTGAACATCTAGTGACATGGTGTGCAATAACACATTGATTCCCCTTTTCAATAATTTTGTCATGTTGTTAGAGCTTATCATATGGCGAGTTTCCTGTGATACCTCTTAACTCAATTTCTTTTCCTTCAATGAAAATTTCATGAAAGTTATTGAAAATTAAAAGCCACTATTCCTAATGATTTAACCATTGGATTCCTAGTACAACATACGCACCATGGGTATAGCAATCATTGGACTAGCTTCATACATATTCCCCATAGTAAGATTTAGCTTATTGCATTTTCTGAGCAATTGATAGTTCCTCCATGCACACTTGCCATCAGGAACTCTGGCTGGATGGAAGCAATTGAGATCTTTGGCTAATTTATAGTGAATGAAACTATGAGTCACGCGGAATCAATAAATATTGTTACCTTTTCTTTTTGATGTATCCTTGATCTTGAGGGTTTGAGGTGCTAATTCCAGCCAATGCATTTTGATGTCATTAGAATCTATCTTCGAAATTGCTTCTCGTTTTCATCTTGAGATGGTTCTTGTTCTTGTTTTCTTCCTCTTACAATCTATATGTAGAATAATTTCTTCTCACCACACTTATGTCCTTCTTGTGCCTGTCACAATTAAAGCATAAACCTTTTTCTTTTATTTCCTCCAATTTATTTGAGGGTCCAACCTTGTAGGTTGAGGTGTTTTTAGAAGAAGGAGCAATTGTTCTCTCTATATATGTTAAGTTCATCCTTCTAGTAGCCATAGCCATATTTTTTACTTTCAACATTTCTTGCCACCTTAAATGAATTCTCCAATGATTTGGGTTCCCCAAAGGAAAACCTCATGTTGAATGTTATCCTTTATTTCCTATGAATACATCAATCAAGTGCTCATCGGATATGCCGGTTACCTTTATATTCAATCTTTGGGAAGTTCTCAATGTAGCAATAACTGAACCCTTTTGGCAAGATTTTATCAATTGGCTAAAGAAAGGTATTGCTCTTATCCTCATAGTGTGCTATCATTTCTTCCATTGAAATTGTCCAAAATTGTGGTGATTTCTTGAGAAGAAAATACCCGTCACCATACAAATTGATTGGAGTTCTAAATATAAAGAAGCAATTCATACCTTTTGTGTATGTGGCACATTATGGAGATCAAAGAAATGCTCCATCTGGAATATCCATGTATGATTTGGGTCCTTGCCATCAAACTTCCTCATATCAATCTTAGGAATGTGGTTGGTCTTCAAACCAAAGTTAGATTTCTCCATTCTTGATTCACCTTCCTTGTGTCCTCATCATGAATTTCATGGGATGCATTTTTCACTTCAGGTGTCTTCTGTTATGAAAGTTTTCAATGCTTCCATGATATCCCTTTTAAACCATCCATCTTTGATCTGAAAATAGAAGTCTAACTTGTTATGCTTCATGCAAGCACCCTCTACTTCATTGAAATAAACTTTACAAGACCTTGCTTCATGTGTTAAAATATGCAAGATAAAATTATTAGTATTAAGTTCAAGCTTCTTCCTTTAAATGTTCATCAGTGAGAAATTGTTCTTTTAAATAGTTAAATAAGTGCTTTTTCAAAGTAGAAAACCACAGCTTAACCTGCTTACCTTAAAATAAACCATCAGAGCTTCGGAACAATCACAACTTATGATAAAGGAGTTCACCCCTCAGGGCTACATCTCCTTGTGAGCCTCCATAATGGACTTGGCTCTGGGATTAATTTGTCAAAGTTCTTTTAAAATATTCTACTCAACTCCAATGGAAAAATAGACTGTACCATTGAGATCAGAACACATAAAACCCAAAATGACTAATAAAACTCCGAAAACGGATCATGGCTCACCAGGGCATGACCTCTTCTACATGTGGCCATAAAAGCTTCTGAGAGCTACTCTTTGGCAGCTTTTGTAAAAGTCCTCAAAAGCCTCTGAAACTGTCCCAATGTGTTCATGGCATAACAATTAGCCAAAAAATGATTATTCAATCACGAGAGAAACAAACATAGGCTCACCAAAACGTAATACTCAATCAATGGGGGCTTCAAGCTCCCTGAAGCTTGCAGAAACTTCAATGGTGAAAAACTTATAGAAAGAAGTCTTCAAATGGCCTTGATATGATTACTTCAATGGATCCAAGACATCCAAAACCCCCTAGCTAGGATTTTACGGCACCTGTCCGTAGATGAAGATGTTAGGCCTCCTCCATTTCCTCTTCAAACTTGTTGTCTCTGCATCTACCAAACACACCCTTGACAAATGAACTGGCACACACGCAATAAATAGAGTAAAACTATACATCTCATACAACCGTATTAAAATGGTGCAAACCGTCGAACCATTAGCAGAACTAAAATCCCCAACCGTCAAGCCGTGGGGCACATGAGTCCATAGGACCGCGCATTTTAAAAAATGGGGCTCCGTCCATATAAAATGGTAACATAACACTTGGCAGGTATTTGGTTATACAACCATGGGACTATAAACACACCATACCAATATACACACCCGCGATCCACATATATATGAAAGCGCAACCAAAGTTTGGGGTAAAGCCTTTAGGCGATTAAACTTAAAACTATACAACATTTGACTTTAAATACAATCCGGTGCACATACATATCAAGGCATGACATGTGGTCCGTTGGTCGGACAAACTTTGTGAAGGTGCTATCTGATTGGGGAGGTCACCGGTTCAAATCGATCATTTTCGTACGATTAACAAGCCAAAACCAATAAAGGGTGCCGCGTGGCGACCATGGCTAACCACGTGGCACCATGCCATTGTCAAAACCTTGCCACGTGTCGACAAACGATTCACCCAAAACTACCAATCCGAAATTGACACATCATCATGTACGGTCAAGCCCGCGTCACCTACGCCATGTCGACTGCGGGTGTCACCGGACTACCGGTCAGCGTCCCTTTTTTTCCTGTTTGGCGATTTGGACAGATCGCAATATCTCTCAGGCATCCATTTTGAGGCAGAAATGAGATGCGTTGGGTTCGTGATGATGAGGGGTACGCTCTCATTCATTTTGAGGCAGTGCGAGAACACTGATTTACGGGCTAAAATTTGACTCTTGGTCCAGATTTTGATCAATCTTAGTATCCAACTTAGCTTCCATTGAATCCATCGTATCCAACTTAGCTTCCGTGGTCCATCTTATTTTGCTAGTTCATTTTTATGTCCCTCGCGCATTTCTTCACCTTCATCAAAGAGTCCAAGTAGGATTTTTAAGGCTTATTTGGTGTAGAAGTTCCTGTTGGTGGCATGTTGGCCAAGTATCGCCAGAACCACGATTTTGAGGGTGGTTCTACTAGACAATATTTCTTCTGTTGTATCTCCCAAGTTTCAACCCTTACGGTTATGAAACTTTCTTTTATGTAGTTCTCTAATATTTCTTCTACAATGCCACGAGTGCGATCATAATTGGATGTGCCAATTGGAATCTATGGTAACTTCCCCACAGCGCCCGATTTTTTTCCTTTCCGGAGATCTCACTTGTATAGCATTCCATGCACAAAATAAGTGATAAAATTCTAAAATTTCCTTTGAGAGAAATACAGACTATCCACGATTCGATGAAACTAGTCCCACTCAATTTAGATACTCTATAGAAGAAGTTATGATTGTTTTACTGGAACTTTATGCCAGAGACTATTTGGCGGACTGGTAGAATACCCTATCTTACATAGATTATCATAAATTTAATATGACCAGGAAGATGAACTTTTTACCGAGATACCTTTTAATTTTTGTAATAGCCTCACGAAGTTGAGAGTGCGAAACGTTCTGGAAAATATTTTATAGAAAAATTCATGTAATGACTCATTTGAGATGATTCAATTCCCTATCTTTATCTGAGTTGTATCTCCAGAAGTATAAGATATATGAGCTGAATTTTGAACCCAATGCCTTAGTCAAAATAGATAAATATCCTCCAGTCCGTTTCTTCTGGAACTTTGTAGAAAACCAATTGCCAGCGAAAATGCCAAGGTGTCTCAGATGTAGTAGAAACCCCAAGACCTTGAGCTCTAATACCATATGTTATAAACCAAATACCAAGCCATGGCATAGAAAAACCTCGGAAAAAGTAATCAATGCAGCAGAAAAGATATAATTTAGGATAATAAGCCTCTTCTAGGGGCCCAGCCTCCTTTTACCCCACTTAAATGTTCAAGTACAAGATGATTCAAAATGAAAATGTCTCCTTGGTATATAGGGGAGACTAGGAGGTATATTACAACTAATGGCTAAAGCCGACATAAATAAAATAACATTACTAATATAATATGCTCCAATTAAGGGGTAATGAGCCAATGTGGGGACATAGCGTTTATAGCCAATTAAGGGGTAATGAGCCAATATTAGGGCTTAACAACAGTTTTTATAGACATCAAGTTTTGTGCATGGAAAAAAAAGGGGAGACCCAGAAAGAAAGATGGGAGCGAGTGCAGTCGTGGAGGGAGAACTATGGAGCGTAAAGGGAGCGTAACTGGAGCAAATTGGAGATAGATAAATGAAGATCCATGTTGTCGGGCTTGAAGAGTGAACTATTGTGTGATTTTCACTAAAAAAACAAGTGTTTGTTGTTGGTTTGTTGATAGTTTTCCTAGCAGCAACTTCCCTTGACTTCCCAGCTACCTGCGCCAGAGAGACCCTGATAAAAAAATGGCACATTCCTTGGTTTATACCTGATAAATGGATGGTACATACCTTGGATTATACCTTATTGGACACACCAACCACACTGAGAGGGGGGTTGAATCAGTGTGAGGCTCGTTTTTCACTTCTTACAAAACTTTAGTTAGAAATACCTTCAAACATATTATTCATTTGTACTTAGCTACTTCTATATATCAAAAACATTCATCAATAATAGAGAACCATAATCCATCACCCTAATCAACATAAAAAACACTATACATATATGTAAACTTGTGTATTATGTGTTACATGAGACTAAAATATCAAGGTTTTATTGGCATCAACTAAAAAGAGAAACAACTCCAATAGAGTACCAACTCTAAATACAAGACCCAACTTACAGATCTCAACACCAACCAAGATGTGAGCAATCCAACCCCCAAGTATACGACCCAACTTGTAGACAGAAATCAATCTGTCAACAGGTACACGCCCTGTCTATACTGTAGGACATGTATGTACGCGTCCTCCCCTCAGTCAACCTGTGTACACCTTCAGAAACTAGGATTTATGAAACTTCACAATTTTCAAACCCTTGATTCCTCTTTCACATCCATCAGTAATCTCTCACTGCAACCAGCCTGTCACTGCCAAACCTGTACCACAAACAACTCTACACCATCCAACAACTTGTGCATGTTCCTCATGCATACACCATCATAGAACATAGATATCCCTCAACCATGCCAGAATAGGAACACTCAACCAACCATCCAACATCTCCCATATTCAAACATCATAACAACCATACAAAGAATTCTTCAATCATTCACCATACCATGAACAAATATAAGAATCAAGACAACATATAACCATACTGGAACTTTTGTAGCAGATATGAACTTGTAGAATGATATCCTAAGAACTTTCTTCAGACTTCAGGAACATGGCATTGGCATCTACTCACATGTTTCTTGGCCTTTTCAAATACATGCACCCTGGCCTTCTTCATCCCACGTATGTACGCGCCCTGGCCCACTGCATCCCGTGTACAACTTTAGAAAACTAGGGTCTTCTAAACCTCTGAAACTTTCATTGTCAAACCTCCTTGGTACCTCATATTTGTGGAACTTCTGATGCATCCATGAGTACCTGCAATGAACCTTCCCCCAAAAATAAATCTTCAATATTCTCAAAATATTCACTCAATAAGAGACCCTTTCTCTCTTATTTATACTTCTCCAAGTAGCTTCTTCTAGGGGTTATCCTCTAACCAACTTTAACCAACTTCCTTCTTTTAGGGGATAACCCACTTCTAACCACTTTTCCACTTATAATCACTTTCACCACAAATAGTAAACTCTCCACTTCTATTTTGAACTAATTTATTTTTAATTGTTTTCTTGTCGACCCATGAATAACCACTTTGACTGGTCAACTTCTTCTAGGAGATTCTAGAATAATTTGACTTATTTGACCTTCTAGGATGTTTTAAACAACACATGAGGTTTCTCCAACTTCACATGGCCATAAATCTCTAACCGTGAGGATTTATGTGACGTTCCACATATCACCAAAAATGGCATGAAGAGAACTATCCATATAAAATAATCTCACTAGCAAAGTCAATGATCTTCATAACATTATTCATAAAAAAAAATTGGGTCCCCTAACCACACTACTAGGATTTCTCAACCACCTAACCATTTGGAATTTGCAAAGCGTCTTCCTATGAGGGATTTCACCATAATGGGACCACTCTAGAGTTCATCCATTTGGCACTTCCTATCAACTATGACAAGACAACAATGATCAACCTTTACATCAACCCATTAATACATCAATACACTTGGAACATCAACCCATGACAACACATCACTATGACACCTCATGACATTATCCCTATGTCATCAATTACATGCATGACCACATGATCGAACAATCAATACATAAATGATACAAAAAAAAATCTAAAACAATACTTGACATCAATGACAACATAGTACAACGATCTCCCCCTTTGGCATTGATGGAAACACCAACATTGATGTCAACATCAATCATTGATGGCAATATGTGGACATGGAAATTCACCTCATCAATATTCATTTCTCCACATCAATGTGGTTATATATCCCCCTTTTACATTAATGTCAAAGGGTATATCTCTTTGGGGCTACTCCCCTTGACTAAACTAACCCCGAGGCTCCTCCTCCTAGATGCACTATCATGTGGGCCACTCTCCATGCATTTGATGAATCTCTCCCCTTTTTACAAAGGATATAACTATGGTACAATCATCTTGCCACCTGGAATCATACATATGTAACCAATCATGGGAATAAAAATAACTCCCTCTATGGGCATGTCTCCCCCTATCTTTTCTGCAAGATGAACAATATGATACCACTACAATTTGCTTCTGCTGCAAATGATGTTTCTCAACCGGAACATATATCAACTACTCAAGAATGATCTTCTCTTCATATGATGATCCTTGGATCTATCCATGTATCAGCCATCTAAACTCGTGCCATACCATACATCAAGTGTATGTCAATCATACATATTATCTCATGCATCAATCATGAAGAAAAATATATGTCAACAATGAATCATGAAAAAACCATCAAACATGTGCATCATATGCCATACCATGTGTCAAACATGCACATAAACACAATACAATATACTATAATGAAGTGCAACAACCATATGCCAAGAATATGTGCCAAATGTGTACAAAACATATATTGGGATCATCAACAAGTGCCTCTATCAATGTATCAATAACTTCATTGACCATACAACATGCCAGCCATGTGCCTCAAACAAGTGTCATGTCACACATGATATGCCTCTATCATAAACCAAGTGCCATGTATCTCAACCATAAAGCATCAATTGTGTACCATATACCATCATAAAGTGCATCAACCATGCACCAAACATGTATCACCATCAGTACCAATCAAGTGCAATAACCATGCATCAAACCTCATCAAGATGTACCACAATAAAGATATACATACATCATCCATATACCATGTAACAATGATACTCTTGGCAAGTGCCTCAAATAATGTGTCAATTTTGTACCAATCATGCATCAACTGTAGATCAAGCTATATACAACATTACCACCTCATCAACTCATCAATGACATGTCCCAATGTGTAGCTCAACCATATGCCAAATGCATGCACCAAGACATCCAACAAATATGCCTCTAACAATACATCACAAGATATGTCAATGGAGCTCACATATGTACCATCCATGTACTATAACATATCTTCCTCAAAACCATTCACTACAACAAATATTAAGCAGCCAATAGTACCTCTAAACATGTACCAAGGGTGTCTCTCAATAGATAAATGATACATCTCTAGCTATCACCACATCAACATGATATGTCCCATAAACAACATGTCATAACTTCACTGAGGAAATACATAACCATCACTATTCCTTAGCAGAGAAATGCCTCACTCCACACTCTAGGGTTAGTACCATGCATCCAAGATAGGCATAAAGCATATGCTCCAACACTCAACCACATATTATCACCATACATTCAGAAAACAATCATATAATCATGAAAACCTAAACCAAACCATCTCAGACCCTGCATAAACAAAGTTAGACAATCAAACCATATTGCAACTCAACTGTATAGCCCTCTTCTTGAGGGTTTTACCACAAGTATGTGCCATGTTCCTCAGAAAAATCGCATATGTACATGACCTTTCTATAGATAACCTTGTGTATGTACGCGACTGATACCACGGGACCTCATGTATTCTTTAGAAAAAGTAAACCTTTCATCATTCTTTGTCCTTTCATTCATGTCTAGTTGTTTAGTCTTCTTCATCTGCTTCTGAGAGTGTCATGTACTATGAGTATTTGTTCCTTTAGCTTCCATATTTTCAACATTTTCTTTCTTCCAAGTTTCATGTGCTTTTCTTTCCATTTATGTGAAGTACTCCTCATTGACTGTCTATTTGAATTCCATCAATCCTAGCTTTGTGGCTAAATACACTACAGTTGTAACATCTCATGGCGTGACAATGTCTAGCAATGTGTCCCACTTGATTACATCTCCAACATCTTAGGATGTTATGGTATCTTCCAACATCTCTCCTTGCATAATTTCTACATACCAAAGCTTTGTGACCATATTCATTACATGAGAATAAATTACCATGAAAAACATGTTCATACCTTTTATTTGGTGTCCACCTTGAAGGTGTTTCTCTTCTGAATTTTCTTTGAGGTGTAAGGACGACTTCTTGGTGTCTTCTTTGGTATTTTCTTCTAAAGGTTTCCTTGCTTTGTGTAGGCTCTTGACTTGCAGCTTTGCTTCCACCTTTTGAGAATGAAGGACTTACCTCATGCTTCTTAGAAGTGCTAGCTTCAAAGTGTGCAACTTCCTTGTTGTATCCAAGCCCTGATTTATCATTTGGAGATATTTGGTTATCTAGAATTTCATTCAATATTGTTTAATTGTTCATGAACTTGATGTGGGTGTTTGGGTGTTTGCCTTCTCTACTTTCTTTCTGATATCAACAACTTTTTCTTCCAACGTATGACATGATTCTTCCTTTTCATTTACTTGATTCTTCAATAGTTATTCTATTCTTTTGGCTTCTTCAAGTTGGGTCCTTAGATTGACATTGACTTCAAAGATTTTGCAAAGATCATAATCTACATTCTTCTTGACTAATTATTTCACTCTTTAGTCTTTTTATCTCTTCTTCTTTTTCTTCTAATTGAGTCCTTTGTTGGGTTATTTCACTTCCTTCTTGTTTCTTGAGAATTTGTCTTAGTGTTGTGAAATGCATTTGGTACTTATCTAGGGATTCCTTAGTAATTATTTCAAGATCCTCAAAAGTATTTGAATCATCTCCTATTTCATTGCTAAATCATTCTAGAGAACTTATAAATTTATCTTTAAGCTTCAACAAATATTCTTCTTCATCTATAAGATAATTGTTAGTTGATTCTACACAAACTACTTCTAGATCTTCTTCTTCATTTGTAGGAGAACATTCAACATCATTGCAGTTAGAATTATTACAACTAGAAGAGTCTTTACCGTCATTGATGATTGAGTCTTGATATGCCTTTTCTAGCTTCATCCATAGGTCCTTGGAAGAGGTACACTTTCCAATGCTTTCTTTGATATGAAATTCCATTCAAGATGTTCTTGAATGATACTGCATTATTCTTCTTTGCTGCAAATTTCGACTGATTCTTTGAGGGAATTGGTCCAACAACAATTATATCCCAAAAAAATTCTCATTTTGACTTCAAATACCCTTTCATATTTATTATCCATGATGAATAATATATCTCATCAAATAATGGAACTTCATATGCATGTTCATCCATTTGTGTGTCCGCAGATCTCCTTCAAGATTGTAAGTCTTATAGGGAAGGCCTTCTATGATACCAATTGTTGGACACACTGACCACACTAATAAGGGGGGTTGAATCAATGTGAGGCTCTTTTTTCACTTCTTACAAAACTTTAGTTAGCAATACCTTCAAACATATTATTCATTTGTACTTAGCTACTTCCATATATTAACAACATTCATCAATAAGAGAGAAACATAAGCCATCACCATAATAAACACAAAGAACACCGGACATATATGTAAACTTTTGTATTATGTGCTATGTTGGCCACGTTTTGGAGATCTTTGCTCAAGTTTGACCTATTTTGGGACTTTGACAGGTTGTCGAAGATGGAGCACAAGTCGAAGCAGAGATCATGGAATCTTGGGCCCTTTTTAAGGCTTTTTGGGTTTTGGGCTTATGTAACGGGGATGGGGATGTCAGCCCATGGGTTTACCCATGTTTAGGCCCATTTTGTAATGTATAAATAGATTTCTATGCGATGTAAGAATAGGACGATATAGACATATGTGTGATGATGTGATAAGTGCAAGTGATAGTTTTACATGCTTTGTGCATATTCTATGAAGCTTGAAAGGCTAAGTGCAAGTGACTGTAAGAGATGGTGTAAAGGCTTTGTGTTGTAACCTAGCTCGGGGAAGGAGGATCTGACTGAGTGCACGGAGATCTCTTGTCCTATGCAGAGTAGGATCTTGTGGCTCTGTGCATATATACGATTGACTTAAGATAATAAAGAGAAGATTTGGTGGACGTAGCCCCAGGCTGGGGGTGAACCACGTATATATGGTGTTATGGTTTCTTTGTGCATTGTGATTGTTTTATTGTTCATATGGTTAATGCTTAGTGTAGTATTGTATGCTTAGATGGACATGATATGATAGCTTAGTGCTTAGTGATGTGAATGAATGTTATATCTGATCTGTTTCCTTATGTTAAGGGTTTAGATGTGGTAGATCTAATTGAATACTACATTGCTCTGTAATTATGGTTTTGTCTGCGAAGTAAATACAGGCTAGATACTAATGAATGACAATTTATAAGTGTTTTGTTAAGGTGTTTTAATCACATATCTGTGTCCCAGCTAGGTTGCATACATTTGAGTCCTTCAACCACCCCTGCCTCCACCTCGGGTGAGACTTCATCTACTTTGCAGGTGTTGTCGAAAGGGTGAGTAGTTAGGGTTTTGTTGGTTTGTTGTTGAAGAATTGAACCCTAGGATGAGTCACAGGTGAGTGTTGGGGGCATGTTGGCCCTTGACCAAGTTTTGGAGATCCTTGGTCAGGTTTGACCTATTTTGGGACTTCGACAGGTTGTCAAAGACAGAGCACAATTCGAAGCAGAGATCGTGGAATCTCGGCCCTTTTTTAAGGCTTTTTTGGTTTTGGGATTATGTAACAGGTATGGGGATGTTGGACCATGGGTTTACCCATGTTTAGGCCCATTTTGTAATGTATAAATAGATGTCTAGGCGATGTAAGAAGAGCATGATATAGACATATGGGTGATGATGTGATAAGTGAAAGTGATAGTTGTACATGCTTTGTGCATATTGTGTGAAGCTTGCAAGGCTAAGTGCAAGTGACTATAAGAGATGGTGTAAAGGCTTTGTGTTGTAACCTATCTCGAGGAAGGAGGATCTGACTGAGTGCACACAGATCTCCTGTCTTATGCAGAGTAGGATCTTGTGGCTCTGTGCATATATACGATTGACTAAAGATAATAAAGAGAAGAAGAGTTGGTGGACGTAGCCCCAGGCTAGGGTTGAACCACATATATCTGGTGTTATGGTTGCTTTGTGCATTGTGATTGTTTTATTGTTCATATGGTTAATGCTTAGTGTAGTAATGTATGCTTAGATGGACATGATATGATAGCTTAGTACTTAGTGATGTGAATGAATGTTATATCTGATCTATTTCCTTATGCTAAGGGTTTATATGTGGTAGATCTAAGTGAATACTATATTGCTCTGTAATTAGGGTTTTGTCTGCGAAGTAAATATAGGCTAGATACTAATGAATGATAATTTCTAAGTGTTGTGTTAAGGTGTTGTAATCACAGATCTGTGTCTCAGCTAGGTTGCAGACATCTTAGTCCTGCAACCACCCCTACCTCTACCTCGGGTGAGACTTCATCTTCTTTGCAGGTGTTACCAAAAGGTCTAGTAGTTAGGGTTTTGTTGGTGCGTTGTTGAAGCATTGAACCTTGGCTCTACCCATGTGCCAACATGTTACATGAGACTACAATATTAGGGTTTTATTAGGATCAATTGAAAAGAGAAACAACTCCAATAGAGTACCAACTCTAAATACAATACCCAACTTGTAGATCTCAACACCAACCGATATGTGAGGAATCCAACCCCCAAGTACAAGACAAAGCTTGTAGACAAAATAAATCTTCCAACATGTATGCAACCTGTCTATACTATAGCACACGTATGTATGTGACCTGTCTATACTGTAGCACACATATCTAGATGTCCTTTCCTCAATCAGCCCGTGTACACCTTCATAAACTAGGGTTTCTAAAAATTCACAACTTTTTCCCTTCATACCCTTGCTACCTCTGTCACATCCACCAATAATATGTCACTGCAACAATCCTATCACTGCCCAACCTATACCAAAAACAACTCTACACCATCCAACAAAATGTACATGTTCCTCATGCATACACCATCAAAGAACATATATATGCCTCAACCATATCAGAACATGAACACTCAACCAACCAGCCAACATATCCCATGTTCATACATCATAAAAACCATACAAAGAATGATTTAAGCATTCACCATACCATGAGTAAATCTAAGCATCAATACAACATATAACCATACCAGAAATTTTGTAGTAGATTTGAACCTGTAGAATGATATCCCGAGAACTTGCTTCAGACTTTAGGAACCTGGCACTGGCACCTACTCACACTTTTCTTGGCATTTTCAAATATACGCACCCTGAACCACTGCAGACCACATACAACTTCAAAAAACAAGGTTTTCTAAACCTCTGAAAATTTCATCGTCAAACCTCCTTGGTACCTCAGACTTGTGAAACTTCTAATGTGTCCATGGGTACCTACAATGAACCTTCCACAAAAAATATATCTTCAATATGCTCAAAAGATTCACTCAATAAGATAACCTTTCTCTCTTATTTATACTTTTCCAAGTAGCTTCTTCTAGGGGTTATCCTCTAACCAACTTCCTTATTTTAGGGGCTAACCCACTTCTAACCACTTGTCCACTTATAACCAATTTCACCACAAATAGTAAACTCTCCACTTCTAGTTGCAAATAATTTAATTTTAATTGTTTTCTTGTTGCAACCAATTAACCCATGACTAACCACTTTGACTGGTAAACTTGTTCTAGGAGATTCTAGAATAATTTGACTTCTTTGATCTTCTAGGGGCTTCTATACAACACATGAGAGTTCTCCAACTTGACATGGCCATAACTCTCTAACCACGAGGAGTTATGTGACGTCCCACATGTCACCAGAAATGGTATCAAGAGCACTATCCATCTAGAATAGTCTCACTGAAAAATTCACTTACCTTCATAACATTATTCCTCAAACAAACTTGGGTTCCCTAACCACACTGCTAGTATTTCTCAACCACCTAACCATTTGGACTTCACAAAGCATATTTTCACGAGGGATTTCACCATAAGAGGACCACTTTGGAGTTCATCCATTTGGTACTTCCTATAAACCATGATAATACAACAATGATCAACCTTTACATCAACCCATCTATAGATCAATCCATTTGGAACATAAACCCATGACAACACATCACTATGACACCTCATGACATTATCCTTCTGTCATCAATTACATGCATGATCACTTGATCCAACAACCAATACATCAATGATACAAACAAATTTCTAAGACAATAATTGACATCAACCCTTTGACATCGATAACAACATAGTACAACATCCCTAATAAATGGATGGTACATCCCTTAGGTTATCCATGATAAACGAATGGTTCATTACTTGGGTTGGGCAGGTCAAGAGGAAGAGAGTTGGTAGAAAAATCGAGATAGTTGTAGGAGAATATCATTTGGGTTATGTGTTTTCTGGGTTGCGAGTGGATTGTGAGAGACCACCTTGTTTTGTGGATTACTAGCCTCAACTCGGGGGTGACTGGTTGTTGAGATTTGGAACAGTTAGTCTATGGTTGGGTGGAGCATTCATCCCAAGCAGTTGGTTGCACTATTCTTGTTTAAAGATAAGTGTTTTGTCTTGTTGCTGAGTTATTTACATGTGTTATTGTTGTGCATGAACTCTGCATAAATGAGAATGACTTATATGTTGTTGTAATGAGTGGTTTAGTTGCATTTCATGTTGATTATTGGCATCCTTTAGATGTATTTGTGTTATAGATACAAACAATAGTTAAATTTATTTTAATTTTGTAGTTGTAAGCTACAATAAATCAACTAACAGTAAATGAATTACTTTAGTTAGTAGAATTGAATTTTCATGTGTATTCTGCACCGCAAATTCCTTCAGTCAAGATGGGGAACGTTACGTTATGGTTTCAGAGTCGCAAGATAAACATTTTTATGTGGCGTGCCCCAGCCTGGGTGTTGGGGACATTACAAAGTGGTATCATAGCACAGTTTTCAACACTGAGCTTGGATGGGCCGAGTTAGCAGAATGTTGAAGCGGAAATTCACGGAGCATTAATTTTTGGAGTATGTATGCAACTTGTTTATTTAAATTACTACAATAAAATTGACATAAATTTCATGGGTAATGGAAAGAATTGAGCCTCTTTGGAAATTTCGAAAATAAGCAAATCGAAAAAATTTGGGTATTTTTCCATACAATGACATGGAGGCCATGTGTCATATGACGTGGTAGAAGAAAGACGTTAACTTCCACGGTGGCAGGTACATGTTGGACATGATGAAAGTTGGTGGGTGATGTGGAGCCATGTGCCATGCTGACTATCAACCCCACAAAACTGCGGTAAGATATTGGAATTTGTCTAAGTATTGAGACTTCTCAGATAGACTTATGAAAGGAAGGTTAGAAGATTATGAGTCAGTGAGTCCACGAAGAAGTGGAAAAATGGTTAAGTGTTGAGACTTCGTGGTTAGACTTATGAAAGGAATATTACAATATTATGAGTCCACGAGTCTGCAAGCCCACGAAGAAGTGGAAAAATGGTTAAGTGTTGAGACTTCTCGAACAGAATTATGAAAGGAAGGTTACAAAATTATGCGTCCACGAGACCACGAAGGAAAAAGAAGATAAGTTTTGGTGGTGGTTTCATGTAAGGTATGAAGAAGAGATATGACTAGATATACGATGAATCCATTAAGACATATCAATAGTGGATATCTAATCAAGAAATGATCACACGGTTGTTGAGCGTTGCTACTATGTTGCACGTGATAATGAATGTTTTGTCATTGTTTTTACACCATAACTATTCTCTCAAAACTTAGATTGAGGCATGAGGATAGTCATTGGAATGTTGTTTCGAAATGAATGCATTTAAGGAATCCTACTTGGGAGTATTTCATTAATATTCTTCATAATTTAAAACAAAGAATGACCTGTAATCTAATTGATAAATATTTTGTAATATGCTTAATTCTAACAACAATTATTGCAAGCACATTCTTACATAAGTAGAGATACAAAAAAACAAACTTGAGTTCCTACATGAGAACTAGAGACATAGTGTATTCTCAAGGGTTCTATAGCCATGCAGAAGAAATTGGAGGTCTACATATCAACATGGGTAATGTTGAGACTAATTCTAATGGCAGAAAAGACAAGCGAGGGACTATAACTATGAGAATCCTGGAAAAATAAGTGAAGATATATAGGGCCAATAATGAGAGGATCATGAAGGATCGATAAGAGATACTTCAAATCCTAAATATGCTACAGAATCAAGTTAACAAGGACTCTAGCACCAAGTAAGCAAATAGTGCTAGAAAAGTATTAGCATCAAGATCCCATATCAAAAGAGATGATCATGTGAATGATAGGCAGTCAAGAAGCATGAGTATGTGCTATCATTCTCCAAGGAATTCCACAAGAAGAAATCATGCAAGTTCAGGTCCAGGGAGTATCCCAAGTGTGTCTCTTGTTTGGAGGCAAAGGAGAAGACCCGAGGAAGACATCTTGCAGGGTGAACTCAAAAAGATTAAGACGCCAACTTTCAATCGTGAGCACAAGAAATGGGAAGATGTTGAGGCATGGTTATTGGAAATCAAGAAATATTTCCAACTACATGATTACCCATCCCAGGTAGAAGCTATAATTTCCACCTACCACTTGCAAGGGAAGGCAACCATGTGGTGGGACCAACTTAAGCAAACCAAGAACCTTGATGAGAAAATAATCTCATGGAGGAAATTCAATGGATATTTCCAAGATAAATATTTGTTCGAGCATTACTATGAAAGAAATATGAAAGATTTCTTTGAACTAAAGTTGGGAACCATGACAATGGAGGAATATGAGAAGTGGTTCTTTGAATTGTTGAAGTATGTTGACTTCATTAAGGATGAGAAAGTAAAAATCCAAAGGTTTCTAAGTGGGTTACCCTCTTTCTACAGTGATAAGATTCAATATGATAACCCCAAAACCTTGGAGTAAACCATAAGGAGAGAAAGGCATATGTATGAGCAGAGCAAAGGAAGACCAGTTTTCCAAAAATCTTGGAATGATAAGATGAAGGATAAGAAGGTTCAAAGGCATAAGGGTTTTAAGCCACCCCTTTTTAGGAACAATTTCCAAGCAAATCAGCATGGTTAAGTTGCACAAAGTGAACACAAGACTGCATATTCATTTGGAAAAAGGCCAAAGCAACAGTCGATGCAATGTTGGGAATGTGGGGAAAATCATTTGTATTGGGATTTCCCTCACAAAGGAGAAAGAATGAGGGTTGTCCATAACATCCAAGAGGATAAAACAATGGAAGACATGGACAAAAGCATGCTAAGGATCTATGAAGCCTTGGATAACAAGAAAGTTGAGTATCAATCTCCCATGATTGTAGTGGAAGGTAATATCAATAATGATCCCATAGAAATTTTAATTGATTCTGGAGCCAACCATAGTTACATAAATGCTAACATTGTTGAAATATTTCACTTGCAAAGAATTAAGCATAACAAATCTTGGTTAGTTCTGTTATCCATGGGGGCTAAGAGGAAAATCAATGAGTTGGTTAAATATTATTCGATAGACATAAATGGAATCAATACAAAGGTTGATGTAAACATCATACCATTGGATTCATATGATTGTCTAATTGACATGGATTGGTCGGAGAAACATCATGTTGTCCTAGACTATTACAACAAGAAAATCACATGTCTTGATGACGAAGGGAAGCAAAGCAAGATTCAAGGAATTCCAAGAGTTTTAGCTATTAGAGAGATTCCAACTATGCAATTGAAGAAGAGATTCAGGAAAGGATGTCATATTTTTGCAGCCCATACAGAGGAGGAAGCCAAAGAAAAGGTGCCAATCATTGAAGACCATCCAGTTTTGAGGGATTTTGAAGATGTTTTTAAAGAAGTTTTGGGACTACCACCAAAAAGAGACATCGATTTCTCTATCGATTTGGTGCCAGGAGCTACCCCAATGTCTAATACACCTTATAGAATGGGCACACCAGAACTAAAAGAGTTGCATATGCAACTTAAATTTTTTTGAAGAAGGGGTATATAGGCCCAAGTGTGTCACCTTGAGGAGCCCTGGTTCTTTTTGTGAAGAAGAAGGATGGAACCTTAAGGGTGTGTATTGATTTTAGGTAGCTTAATAAGGTTACCATAAATAATAAGTATTCTTTGCCAAGAATTAATGATTTGTTTGATCAACTGAAAGGTGCAAGAATATTTTTGAAGATTGAATTGAGATCAGGCTATCATCAAGTAAGAATAAAGGAAGAAGACATCAAAAATACAACATTCAGAATAAGATATGGACATTATGAATTCACAGTAGTTCCATTTGGGATATCAAATGTGATGCATGCCTCCACCTTACCTAGGGCCTGCGCGACCTCTCGGTCTAGGATTGATACAAATCAAGGAGCCGAATTGGCTCTTGGGCCTTTGTTGAGCCCTCAAAATCTCATACATAGGTTCTTTACCTTCTTCTCGAGAGAAAGATCAACTTTTTAGGAGTCTCTAAGCACTAGCAATTCCTACAAGAGATCGTGGGCTAATACTACGTTTCTCGAAAAATTCGAGACTTCAGAGCTCCCGAACTTCGGGAGTTTCAACCAGACTACACGATGTTCGTCTCAAATGCCAAAAATGATGAAGCACCAGATAATAACACAAATCAACGGTCCACAATGCCTACTTAAATCCATGGCGGGCAATGACTTCAGAATTTCAGACTTCAACGATTCTACCCACTTTGATACCGTCTTCTCCCGGAGAACCAAACCTCGAATCAGATCGGATGGTTCTGGTGCGACCACAGATAACAACTTGTATCCACTTCACAGCTCTGGGCTTCAAGGATTTTCAAATCACTGCTCCACAGATCCGTCATAGTGTCGAAACGGAAAATACACATAAGAAACAAATCGACAGACTGCGCCTTCTTGTTATCCAACGACCACGATCCACTCTGGGACTCTAGGATTCAGGAGTTCCAGACGTCTCACACTCTGAACCCTCTGGAGCGTCGGACTAGAGAACTCATGAAGGAATGAGATAAATGGCTCCCACCTCCCTACATATGGATGACCTGGATCTACTATGGGCTTCGAGACTTTAGGATTTTTTGCAACACTACCCTTCACAACCTTTGAATACCGAATTTGACCCTTCACAACCTTTGAATACCGAATTTGCGGAGGTCAAATATACCCTCCACGTGGCCTTCCTTGACTGATGGTCGATATCAACTCCGACCTTTGAGCCTTCAGAAGTTCTCGAATTAACTCAACCTACAACTCAATTCCTTTGGAGTGCCAAGTCTTCAGACTATAGGGTCATGCACCATGTGTCCACTTTAATAAATGGCTGAGATGGAATCCAACCTTCTTGCCTCTGGGAGTCCCTATTCCCCAACTATTTTTTCCCAACTTTCCTCTGGAGTGCTATACCTTTGTACCACGAGATATGATTCCATGTGTACTCTATGTTTATCAATGATGGATATCTTCTACGCTCTTCAAAGCTTTGGGACTTCCTCTCCTTTGCGCAAAAACAACCCAGTTCACCCAGACTGTCGGCCTTTTGGATACACAATCCGTTGACATGAGTCCCCCTCTATGATCAACAATGAGGACCTGCTCTGGTAATTTGGAGCTTCGAGGGTCTTCACACTCTATTGGTTCTCATGCAAGTTCCTCCTAAGTTCCAAGTGTCTGGACTTCAAGATCTAGCACCATGTGTCACTAGTGGCAACATCTAGGATTTACTTCGGCCTTTGAAGCTTCGAGAATCCTTGCTCCATAACACTTCACGCCTTTGTTCTCCTAGATAGTTAGGCTTCTGGACTACCCCTGATCTACTAACATGTGTCCACTGATGGATGGTCCTGATTCACTTAGGACTTTGGGACTTCAGGAGGCTGGCTCCTTTTTGCGCCCAATGCACAAAATTTTTCAAATACGCAAAATCCAAAGGACTTCCAGGGTTAACACCGCCACCACTTTCCCAGATATGACGGTTTTTGTAGCTCCCGCTTGAATCCTGTGGCTGGGATTTGTCTGCCTCCTGTGCGCTTCCTCCTGACTGTATTTAGATCCAATGTTCCAGATTTCTCTTGGCAATTGATCCGACGATAGATGTTTCTCCTCCTCCTCAGCTTCACTTTCCTTACGATGAAGGATTTTCTTTCAAACTTTCAAAGGCTCAACCCTTTTCTATTTATGTAGATCTGACTCCTTGGCCTCTGCTCAAGTTTTGAAAAATGCTACTCCTCATGAACTTTGTCAACCTTGAGGGACTTAGGCCCTAGCGCACAATTGCGCTACTTCCACGAACTGAACCTTAAAAGGTTCTTGACCCCTGCAGGATTTTTAGGGAATCTGTGCACACTTGCACTACGTCTCCTGAGATTTGTAGATGCTCGGAATTCTAATCATCTCAACCCTCTTCTCCTTCAATTGGTTTTTTGTTCCCTCCTAGAACTCACGCTCTCCTTCATAATTTTCAACTCTTGAGTTTCAAAGGGTTCAGTCCCTTTGTTCTTTCCAGATGATTTATTGTGCCCTCCTACAAACTTGCGCTTCTTCTCTTGAGATTGACCAACACTTTAGAAGTGTGTTGGCTTCGTTCACTCCTTGCACTAGCTATTAGAGTGTTCATTAACTCTGATGTTCCCACTTAAAAATCCCCTCACAAAAATCGAAGCAGAGTTCTCGCGCACTCCTTGTGCCCGCTCATTGCACTCCTTGCATAGCTTCCTCATGGAAGTCTTTAGACTTCAAAAACTTCCCTGTGCACTCATTGCGCTAAATCCTCAAAGTATTCAGTAACTCTGGTGTGCCTTCTCTTGCACTCTCCTCTCCAATTGAGATTTTACACTTTACTAAGTGTAGGCGCACTCCTTGTGCTCTCTCTCGGAGTGTTCAGTAACTCCGATGTCACTTCCTTGCACAATCTCTCCTTCTAAGTTAAATGAATTGTTCTAGTATTCCCACCTGGCACGCTAGTTTCTGAACTCAAGACAGAGTCCAACCTCACTCCTTGCGTTGGCTTCACATATTTTTCCAACAAATCTAGTGTGAACTCCTTGCACTTAGCCTAAAGAGCCCAAAACACTCAGAACTTTAGACTAAGAATTTTATCTAATTCCTGCAAAGGGAAACTCTTAAACACCCATGGAATTCATAATCACATATACATAAAACATTCAGACACATTCAGAAAACTCATGAAACATACGCACAATAAATCATAAAACAAGGAATTTTGTTCTTTGTATTAAAATGTAAATGTTATTTACACTGTGTGCAAAAATTGGACTGCAACAGAGTCTCGATTCTTCCTCCTCTCCTCTCTTCCTCTTCTAATTGCCAATAACCTCTACCTGGATTACATTACGTTGATTTATACATGAGGGGGATTTTCAATATTTCCCTCCATACTACCTTAGTGCTATCATTTCACAAATAAATGAAACCTACCACTAATTTTATTACATTTAATAAACATCTAGTATGAATCAGGACTATATCTATTTACTTGTCAGCCATTAAAGGAGAATTCACATGTAGCTTGTACATCACAATGGCCTGGTCCTCCTCGAGCCTTACAAACATAATTTACATTGAATTACATTAAATATTAAATTTAATCTCAAAATGAGAAGGCTAGTGCCTCTCTTTCCTTGGAATTTTCTCCCTCCTAGTGCACTGATGTGTTGGCTTGTTGACGCATTGATGAGTTGGAGCGATGCTCCTGCATCATACTCCCACGCTGGAAAAATAATGAGCTCCTGCTCATGGCTCCCTTGCTGCTACTATTGATATTTTCCTGGGTCCCAAAATTGAATCTGGAGCTACTCACCTCCTCCTATACTTTGTTGTTGTTGTCCTGCTGCTACAGGCTCTCTTCTATTCCACTTCTCTCTGCTGCTAGTTTTCTCCTGTGTTGATTTCAACATTAGCTTCCTAATCTCTTTTATCTCTCTTTCCAGCTGGCAAACTGGTTGGCTCCTCTTCTGCATCCTATTCTGTTGTAGCATCTCCTCCTCTTCATTCTAATATTCTATGCTGACTTCATCTCCTGTGGCATTGACTTGCCACTCCACTACAGGTTCAAATTATGCAGCCATATTAGTGAGTTGTTGCTCAACCGTCTCCTCTGAAAGATTAAATTTTTCCAGTTCCTCTGCTTTTCTAACATCTCCTTGTGATGGTACAAGTCCATCTTCATCCAGCTTCTCCTCCTACTAGAATTCTTTACCATCTTGCATGACTATCTCCTGAAAGTCTTCCTCTATCGCTAGATTTCCTAACCAATCCTCCAACAACTTCAACTCCTGCTCCCACTGAGTGAGGATTTGATCTATATGCTCCTCTTTTTTCGTCTCTTGGGAGGATTTCAATGTCTACTCCTTCTCCTCCTCCATTAGAGTCTCTATTGGTTGTCTTTCTTCTTCTGTACCTACAATACGTGCAATGGCCTCTGTTGGGCTACTTGGCAGGAATATGGTGATTCCTCCAATGATCATAACGCACCTCTGATATTCTTTTGTCAGCACTCCTTGCTGATCTGAACTCTGTTCTAAGTTCTCAATACTTTCAAACAGTCTCATCCTCTTCATCTTTCCCACCTGACAATCTGAAATTTATGTCCTGTTAGCACTCAGAAATTTCTTTGGGTTGTATCAAAGAAAACCCCAATGTAAGTGTTTCAACCAACTTTAGATTGTATTCTGATCTATATAACCAGAGAGGTCTCTCTTAGATGCCTAATGACTGGTAATAACTCAAGGGTTTCATCAATAAATGCACAGAGATAAGATTCTACGATAGGATGGGTTTGTTTTTGTTTTAAAAGGGTTGGTAGGATGAACCAAAAAAAAGTACCATTGGGAAATGGAGTCAAGTTCTGAAATTAAAATATTGTGCTAATGACTGGTGGTGTACCACATAGAACAAAGGAAAAGTAAGTGTTATTCTTCAACAACATGAAATATTTTGGATGAAAGCATAAAAGAGAAAGGGGCGTACCATCACATTGAGAGGGTCTAGCAAAGGATGAGTTCTCAATGTAACTTCAGATGAAATACATAAAGATATATTAGTATGAGTAGAGCATCAAGAATGGATGAAATCTGAACCCACAATCTTTAAACACATAACAAGTATTTACTGTATGAATGGAGCATCGAAGATGGATGAATTCCAAACATTTACTCTCAGCTAAATACTGGAAATAATATACAATTATGGATATGAGCATTACAAAGAAAATACATACTTAAAACAACACTATAATGAATCTTTTCTTCATGAAAGCACGGTACTTTTGCATTTAACTCATAAAGATATTCAGGAAAAAGATACATAGTCTAATCCCCCAAGGGTCCAACCCTTCTCTAGTAATGTACCATGAAATATATATCACTATAGGTCCTTTCCATCTCACCATTTCGAACTCCAACCCCTTTCCGAAAATAGAAATAGTTACAAATAGAAAATGACATGTTTTAACTGATTTCCTGCTTTTCAGGAGGCGAAATTCTGAAAAATAGGATTCAAAAATGCCAATTGTAATTATCAAATTGTAATAGTTGTGTAAACGATGAGAATGGTTTTTGTATGTAAGATCATTAAAGAAAAACCTCTCTCGGTTTCTTGAAATTCATCTCCACCTAGTTGGAATACGTGTCGCAAAAACATGTCTCAAACAGGAAATCATGAAAACTAAAAAATAGGGCTCAAATATTCCTTCGAATATCCCAATCCGTGACACCTTTTGCAAATATGAGAGAGGTTTTTATTATTTTTTTTCCCTCAACAAAAATGTCTCGGGGATTTTCAAAATTCCTCTCCAATTGGTTAGAAAGTGATCTTCAAGTTAACCAGTAAACCAGTCATTTACGTAGCGCGCCCTGTAGCATGTGCGAAGGAAAATACTTTGCGCGACAACATCCTCTACGTGAAAACATCCTTTGTGATACACCATCCTATGCATGACAACATCCTCTGCATGACAACATCCTCTGCATGACAACATCATCTGCGCAATAGCATACTCTACGCGACAACATCCTCTATGCGACAACATCCTCTATGCGACAACATCCTATGCACGATGGCATCCTCTATGAGAAAACATCCTATGCGCAACAACATCCTATGTACGACATCATCCTCTGCACAACAACATCCTCTACATGAAAAAATCCTATGCATGACAACATCCTCTGTCCGACAACATCCTCTGTGCGAACACATCCTCTGCGCGACAACATCCTCTGCGTGACGAAATCCTCGGCGCAACAACATACTCTACACGAAAACATCCTCTTCTCAACGAAATCCTCAGCATGATAAAATCCTCTGCGTGACAACATCCTCTGCATGATGAAATCCTCTGCGCAATGAAATCCTCTACGCATCACGCAACAAATGAAAGTAGCAAAATCCTTTTCACAACAAACTTGCACAATGAGTATGCTTTTGAAGTTTGCAACGATACCAATGACATGGAGTGTCATGATTGTTCCCTCTCTAACCTCATGGAAGGTGATGATGAACCATAATACCTTTTGACATGATATTCACCCTAACCTATGACCCATCTAGGAATGCCTTGATTTTCACAAGATCATGTCATGACTTTGAAAACTTTGGACAACCCCCTAACTCTAGCTATGAAAATTATGGTGTTAACATGTCCTGCCCTCCTGGAATCCTGTGATATCCTCAGTTGATCTATTCTCTTCCTCCTCACTAAGGTTCTCTCCATATTTCAGTTCACATATGCAACCCGTCTCCTCCTCTGTGTCACTGAGGTTTTCAACTCTCCTCAACCACCTCCTCAATACCTATCGCTGCCTCTTGGAAACTAGCTATTGGACATGCCACTTCACTTTTTTATTCAAGGGCCATTCATACCTCTAGATTCCATGTTCTTCCTGCTACATATTCAACATTATCCTGTCAAGCTCTGCCCTGGTCTCCTCAAGCTCTTTGTCCATCTGCTCTTTGCTTACCTACTTGAGGTCTCTTTTCAAACCTTTCATATGGACTTCAGTAACCATATTTTCCTAATCCTGCCCTCTTGGAAAGTCTGTGATCTTCCACTTTCTCATTGTGAGCTACAGTCAGCCTCTAGTTCGCCTGATGGAACCTTCTCTTGATATTTTACACTCCTTCTAAGTGTAAGTGCACACCTTGCACTCGCTCCTTCTCCTGAGCACTCCTTGCTCTCTAGCTTCTATACTATGTTTGGTCACTTCAAGATCTCCATGGGTTCTCTTATTCTTCAATAAAGTGATTGGTTTGTATCCTTTAAGCCCACCTGGTTGTTTTCTTTGCCTACTCTGCAAATGATATTACCCCTGGATTTCTCCTACATCCCTCCTGGTGGCTATCTAATGTTTGTCGCACACTTGCAAACATTTCTTCACACACAGAGCATCAATAATCTATCTTCTTCTCCCTTTGCCTATTGTATGCAAACAAAGATCTTCTCTGATACAACATGATGCATACCCCCACCTTCACCTAGGTCCCGCACGACCTCTCGATCTAGGATCGATCAAAATCAAGGAGCCAAATTGGCTCTCGGGCCCCTGTTGAGCCCTCAAAATCTCATACACATCTCCTTTACCTTCTTCCTGAGTGCAAGATCTAATTTTTTAGAGTCTTTGAGCACTAGCAAGTCCTACAAGAGACCGTGGGCCAAAACCGTGGGCTAATCCTCTTTTTCCCAAAACATTCGGGACTTCAGAGCTCTTGGACTTCAAAAGTTTCAACTAGACTGCACGACGTTCCTCCTAAACACCAAAATGATGGAGTGTGGTATAACAACACAAATCAATGGTCCACAGTTCCCTCTTAAATCCATGGCAAGGAATTACTTCGAAATTTTAGGCTTCGACAATTCTGCCTGCTTCGATATTGTCTTCTCCTGGAGAACCGAACCCCAAATCAAATTGAATAGTTTTGGTACTTCCACAGATCAATGACTTGTATCCACTTTGCAGCTCCAGGCTTCGGGAATTTTTGAAGGACTTCTCCACAGATCCATTGGAGTGTTGGACCGACGAATATACACAAGAAACAAATCAACGRGTTGTGCCTTATCATTAGCCAACGACCACGATCCACTCCGGGACTCCAAGCTTTGGGAGTTCTGGATGTCTCACACTCTCAACCCTCTGGAGTGTCAGACTAGCGAACTCRCGAAGGAATGAGATCAACAGCTCCCACATCCTTGCAGATGGATGGCCTGAATCTAATCTGGGCTTCGAGACTTYGAGAGTCTTTGCAAAACTACCCCTCATAACCTCTTAATGTCGAATTTGCGGAGGTCAAATATGCCCTCCACGTGGCCTTCCTCGACCAATAGTTGAGATAAAATCTGGCCTTTGGTCCTTTGGGAGTTCTCAACTTAACTCAACCTTCAACTCAATTCCTCTAGAGTGTCAAGTCTCCAGACTCAATTCCTCCACTGTAATCAATGGTTGAGATGGACTCTGGCCTTCAGGCCTTTGGGAGTCCTCGACCCCAACTAATTTTATCCAAATTTTCTCCGAAGTGCTATACCTCTGGACCACAAGATCTATTGTCATGTTTCCTATCTGTTTATAACCGGTAGAGATCTACTCCTCTCTTTGGAGATTCGGGACTTCCTCTCCTTTGTGCAACAACAACCCAATTCACCCAGACTGTCGGACTTCCAGATACACTCGATCTTTTCACACGTGTCCCCCTCTCTGATCAACAATTAGGATCTTTTCTGGTACTTCGGAGCTTTGGGGGTCTTCACACTCTATCGATTCTCGTCGATTTTCCTTCGGAGTGCCAAGTCTCTAGAATCCGAGATCTAGCGCCACATGTCACTAGTGGCAATGACCAGGATTTACTCTGACCTTTAGAGCTTCGAGAATCCTTGCTCCAAAACACTTCATGCCTCCATTCTACTGGATAATCAAGCTTTCAGACTACCCCTGATCTATTGACACATTTCCACTGATGGATGGTCCCAATTCACTTTGGACTTCGGGACTTTATGAGGCTAGCTCATTTTTTCACCCAATGCACAAAATCTATCGAATACACAAAATCTGAAGGACTTCCAAGGTTAACACCCCCATTACTTTCCCATATCTAATGGTTTTTGTAGCTCACGCTTGGATCCTGCGACTGGGATCTATATTCCTCCTATGCACTTCATCCTATCTGGACTTAGATCCAATGGTCCATATTTCTCTTGGAAGTTGATCCAACGACAGTTGTTTCTCCTCCTCCTCGGCTTTACTTTCCTTATGATGAAGGATTTTCTTTCAAACTTTCAAAGGCTCAACCCTTTTTTTATTTTTGCAAAGATGACTCCTTGGCCTCTGCTCACATTTTGAAATATTCTACTCCTCCTGAGATTTGTTAACCTCGAGGGACTTAGGCCCTGGCGCACACTTGTGTTGCTTCCAAGAACTGAACCTTAAAAGGTTCTTGACCTCTGTAGGCTTTGCAAGGACTCTGTGCACACTTGAACTACCTCTCCTGATCTTTGTAGTTTCTCAGACTTATAAGGGTCTCGGCCCTCTATTCCTTCAAGTGATTTTGTGTGCCCTCATGGAACTCACGCTCTCCTTCAAATTTTTCAACTCTTCAATTTCAAAGTGTTTAGTCCCTTTGTTCTTTCTAGATGATTTCTTGTGCCCTCCTAGAAACTTATGCTCGTTCTCCTGAGCTTGACCAACACTTTAGTAGTGTGTTGGCTTCATGCACTCCTTGCATTGGATACTAGAGTGTTCAGTAACTATGATGTGCCCACTTGGAAATCTCCTCACAGAGATCGAAGCAGAGTTCTCACACACTCCTTGTGCCTTCTCATTGCACTCCTTTTAGAGCTTCCTCATGGAAGTATTTAGACTTCAAAAACTTCCCTCTGCACTCCTTGTGACAAATCCTCAAAGTATTCAGTAACTATGGTGTGCCTTTTCTTTCACTCTCCTTTGCAGTTGAGCTTTTACACTTTACTAAGTGTAGGTGAACTCCTTGCGCTCGCTCTCAGAGTGTTCAATAACTCTAATGTTCACTTCCTTGCACAATCTCTCCTTTTGAGTTAAATTAATTGTTATGGTGTGCCCACTTGGCATGCTCCTTCCTGAACTCAAAACAAAGTCCAATCACACTCCTTTTGTTGGCTTCACAAAGTTTTCCAACAACTCTGGTGTGCACTCCTTGCACCTAACCTAAAGAGCCCAGAACACTCAGAACTTTAGACAAAGAATTTTATCTAATTCTTGCAAAGGGAACCTCTTAAACACCCATGGAATTCATAACCACATATACATAAAACATTCAGACACATTCAAAAAACTCATGAAACATATGCACAATAAATCATAAAAAAGGGAGTTCTATTGTTTGTATTGAAATCTGAAAGTTATTTACACTGTGTACAAAAACAGGACTACAACATAGTCTCAGTTCTTCCTCCTCTCATCTCTTCCTCTTCTAATTGCCAACAACCTCTACTTGGCTTACATTACATTGATGTATACATGAGGGGGATTCTCAATCTTTCCCTTCATACTACCTTAGTGCTATCATTTAAAAAATAAATGCAACCTACCACTAATTTTATTACATTTAATAAACATCTAGTTTGAATCGATCCTAGATCTATCTACTCGTCAGCCATTAAATGAAACTTCACATGCATCATGTACATCACAATGGATCAATCCTCCTTGAGCCGTACAAACACACTTTACATTGAATTACATTAAATTTTAAATTTAAGCTCAAAATGAGAAGGTCGATGCCTCTCTTTCCTTGGAATTCGCTCCTTCCTAGTGCACTGATGCGCTGGCTTGCTGACGCATTGATGAGTTGGAGTGATGCTCCTGCATCAAAATTCCCCAACAATTTTTATGTGTTTGATGAATGGAGTGTTTAGGGAGTACCTGGAAAAGTTTTTTATCGTGTTCTTAGATGATATCCTCGTCTATTCTAAATCAAAAGAGGGACATGAGCAACATTTAAGAATGGTGTTGCAAGTTTTAAGAGAGCATAAATTGCATGCTAAGCTAAGTAAGTGTATATTTTACCAAAAGATGATTCACTACTTGGGGCATATAATTTTAGCAGCAAGGATAGAAGTTGACCCTGAAAAGATAGAGGTCATTAGAGGATGGCCAATGCCAAAGAATGTGATAGAGGTCATATCATTCATGGGTCTTGTTGGTTATTACTAAAGATTCATAAAAGGGTTCTCAAGAATTGCAAGTCCAATCACTTCTTTGCAAAAGAAGGGAGTGAAGTTTGAATGGATTTCCAAGTGTTAAGAGAGTTTTCAACGGTTGAAGGAAATATTGACAAGTGCACCAATCTTAAATATTGTGGATCCAAATGAATATTTTTGTGTGTGCACTAATGCATGCAAGGAAGGACTCAATGGAGTTCTCAGTCAAAGGGACCATGTGGTATGCTACGAGTCCAGAAAACTAAAAGAGCATGAGAGGAATTATGCTACACATGACTTGGAGTTAGCAATGATTGTACATGCACTAAAAATGTGGAGGCATTACCTTATGGGTAAGAAATTCAAGCTAAGGAAAAACCACTATGGTCTGAAAAGGAAAAGAAAATCAGGTAGATGATGCACTCAACAGGAGAGCTCATGAAGTGCATGTGGAAGCCATCAACATGTACATGAAAGATTTGAAAGATCAAATTATTGCAGCAGTGAATTCAAATCAACAATATGTGAAAATAAAAGAAACATTACAACAAGGTAATTTGAATAGAAATTTAATTTTTATGAGCTGAAAGAAGATGAAATTATCATGTACAGGGGAAAAGTATATGTGTTGAATTCCAATGAGCTGAAAAATGTAGTTCTCAAGGAAATGCACAATGTGCCATATGTCGGGCACCCAGGGTATCATAAGACAATTGCAACTGCGAGAAGAAAATACTTTTGGTTGGGAATGAAGAAGGAAGTGGCTAATTTCATAGCCAGATGTATAGAATGCCAAAAGGTAAATACAAAGCATAGACACCTAGGAGGTTTGCTACAACTATTGCCCATTTCAGATTGGAAGTGGGAATCAATTACAAATGATTTTATTACTAAGCTTCCCAGAACAGTGAAGCAGCATGATTCCATCATGGTGGTGGTGGATAAATTGACTAAAGCAACACATTTTATTCTAGTAAAGACTACACATGAGGAAACAAATATTGCATAGATTTTCATAAAGGAAATTGCCAGGTTACATGGAGTTCCTAAGACAATAGTTTCAGATAGAGATCCAAAGTTTACTTCAAATTTTTGGAAATGTTTGTTCAAAGGATTTGGAACAAATCTAAATATTAGTATAGCATATCATCCAAATTCAAATGGGAAAACAGAAAGGACTAACAAGATAATTGAGGACATGTTGAGAATGTCTGTGATGGATCAACCATCAAAGTGGGAAGATTGTATTCATTTATTTGGATTTGCCTACAATAATGGGTATCAAGCCTCATTGAGGATGAGTCCATTTGAAGCATTGTATGGAAGAAAATGTAACACTCCCGTGAGTTGGGATAATCCAGCATACGAAGCAGATGTTGGGCCAGAATTGTTAAAAGAAATGGAAGAGAAAATGGAAAAGATAAAGTAGAATTTAAAGGCTACCCAAGATAGGCAGAAATGTTATGTAGACAATAATAGAGTTTTCAAATATTTTAAAGTAGGCAAACATGTGTTTTTGAAAGTGAAGGCAAAGAGAAGTTCGCTAAGATTAGGAAGCTTCCCGAAGTTGGCAACGGGATATTGTGGGCCTTTTGAAATATTAAAAAATATAGGGCCATTTGCATACATGTTAGCTTTACCTGCATCCATGAGAGTGCATAATGTATTTCATGTGTCATTGTTAAAGAAATATGTGTTTGATTCTAACCACATAATTGATTAGAATGTGATCCAGGTGGAGCATGAAGGGGATTTCTAGGTGGAACCGGTACATATCCTGGACCAGAAATTCAAAGTGCTCAAGAACAAATCCATAGGGTTGGTAAAGGTTCAATGGACCTCCTACGGTCTTGAATATGCTACATGGGAGCATGAACAAAACATGCAGGAAATGTACCCACATTTTTTTGACAATTTTGAATAAGGTAGAATGCAAGACTCCATTTTGGAAAACTAGAGTTTCGGAACCACATCTCAGAGTCCTAGCCAACTACATTGGGGACCTTGAAAAATGAATGGCTCATTCCTTGGTTTAGCCTTGATAAAAGGATAGTACGTCCCTTGGTTTAACCCCAAAAAATTAATAGGGCATTCCTTGGGTCAGTGAGTTGAAAGGAACATAAGATTGATGGTTGGAGCTATTGTTGGAGATGTTAAAAAGAATTTTTTTTATTTCTAAGTATTGTGATATAAATCGGCATAGAAGTGCACCGGGGAGGATGCACAATTGTAGGGGAGGGGGAATGTAACATCCCCATTATTCCCCAGTTTAATTAATGCTTATGTGGATATAATATCTGGCTACGACCAAGCGATGTAATATGTGAATTGTATTTCAATGTTTTAATAATAAAATGTGATGTCATCTACTAAAGGGACATGGACAAGAGATGGGGGTTGAATTAACCAATAAGAGGGGGAACTGTCTAGGATAATGGCCAAGATGGGTCAAAAGGGGGGATTACCCATGTATATTAATTAAAACCATTTTCCTGAACTTGCGTATTGTATATGAACATTCCCATTTCTGATTAAGTGTTCCCAAAGCCAATCATTGAATACATGTAAGAGGGTGGGTGTGAGTCGTCACATCCCAGAGTTATTCGGAATATGGGGTTTGAGTATAATTAGAATGGGGAAGAGTGTGAGTCAAGAAATGCAAGCCACAAGGGATGAAATTTGTATGGGTTGGGAAAACAGTTTTTACAAACATCAAGTTTTGTGCATGGCAAAAAAAAGGGGAGACCAATAAAGAGAGTTGAGAGTGGGTGCAACCATGGAGGGAGAACTATGGAGCGTAACTGGACCGAATAGGAGTTGGAGAACTGAAGAGCCAGGTTTTCAGGCATTAATATTGAAATCTTGTTTGAGTTACACTAAAACAACAAGTGTTTGTTTTTGGTTTGTTGATAATTTTCCTAGAAGCAAGTTCCCTTGAGTTCTCAGCCTAGATATTCCTAGCTACCTACGCCAGAGAGACCCTAATAAACAAATGGCACATTCCTTGGGTTATCCCTGATAAATGGATGGTACATCTCTTGGGTTATCCCTGATAAACAGATGGTGCATCCCTTGGGTTATCTTCGATAAATGAATGGTGCATTCCTTGGGTTGGGCAAGTCAGTTGGAAGAGAGCTAATAGAAAATTTAGGACAGTTGTAGGAGAATATCAGTTGGGTTATGATTTTTGTGGTTTACGAGTGGACTGTGAGAGATCACCCTATTTTATGGATTACCATCCTCATCTCGGGGGTGACTGCCTATTGATATTTGGAATGGTCAGTCTATGTTTGGGTGGAATGTTTATCCCAAGAAGTTGGTTGCACAATTATTGTTTAAATATAAGTGTTTTATCTTGTTTTTGAGTTATTTACATGTGTCATTGTTGTGTGTGAACTCTGCGTAAATGAGAATGACTTATATGTTGTTGTAATGAATGGTTTAGTTGCATTTCAGGTTTATTATTAGCATGCTTTAGATGCATATGTTTTATGGATATAAACAGTGGCTAAATCTATTTTAATTTTGTAGTTTTAAGCTACAATAAATCAACTAACAATAAAAGAATTACTTTAGTTAGCAAAATAATGTTTTCATGTGT
>SNQJ01S0002739.1:81302-92358 GCA_010110895.2 Picea sitchensis | reverse complement strand
TGAAGGGGTCAGTTGGTCGTTACAAGGAATATTATTGAGGCAAAGATACATGATTGTATAAAGGATTCCATGTATGAATTCAAGCATAGATATATTCATTGGTTTGAATACATTTGAGAATGTGTTGGATGACCTATTGTCCTTGTTGTAGACTCATGGAGTTTGATTTGAATATAGAACAGAATAGTGGAAATATTTGATTCATCCCGAGAAGCATAAATATGTAGTGATCAGTTGCAGCAGATTCGAAGAAGCTATCATAACAAAGAAGTGGTAGATTAGTCAGCATTGTATGTAGTTGAGTAGCAGTGTCATGGATTGTTTTGTGACATATGGACAATGATATTTGGAAGGTTTAGAAGACAATACTTGAAATGAATTAGAGAAGATACATGACAATGGATGTAAGCATGAGATTAGGAGGAATTGCAAAAAGGTAGATGGACTCGTTGGCATTGTTATCAAGTGGAATGTTCATAAAGGCATATTAATCATAAAAGAAGCAGATTGGTAGGTGGAACCAACTGTTCATAGGAAGGCAAGTCATGAGAGGCACATCAATATAGGGAGAGAGAAACCATCGTGATAAGTTATACTATCAAATTTAGATTGATGAATGATTATGTCATTGATGTCATCTTAGTGAAGACATGACAAGCCACGAAGACTTGAATTCAAGTGATTAAGGAATATTAACATGAAAGCTTTTAATGTACATCAATGGATTACAATAGCATGAAGTACCAATGGACAAGAATCCCTGTAAGAGAGGACAAGAAGCATATACAAGAATACCCACATTGATCTACATGATATCTTGCAAAGAAAACAAGGGGAGAGAAAGAACAAAATCATGAGAGAAAGCTCAAAAGAAAAGAAGAAAGGGCAAGAGATATTGTCAAAAGAATGAAAAACTGTCATATATGGATCATCATCTTCATTCTATTTCCAACAGTAGGTGGTATACCATGTAGTTCCTCACGGTTGAGAAGTTATACTCTCTTAAAGATGAAGCCCCAAAGTATGGTTAAAAATCCCCTAAACTGTTGCAACAAGAAGTTACAAGTCGACCCCAAAATTAATTAAAGGATAAAATTTATTTCAAATTAGAATTTATAGGTCGGCTCAAATTCAATTAAAGGAGGTACTTGAAAAATTATAAATACCCATCAAAGAGCCTCTCATTATGACTAGGCAAGTTCCATAAAGAAATTATGTGATCTCTTGGTGAAACTGAAGTAGCAAAGGAGTGTGAATAAGGAATTTTTAGAGACGTAGATTGGAGAAGGGTCTCTGGTAACCCTAATTGAGAAAACCCTTACGAGTTAGGTATACGGTGTCCCACGAGGCCCCTGCAAGTTGCACATGACTCGTCATGCGAGGCCCCACGAGTTGCACATTTTTGTCTAGCAAGGCTGAAGGAAAGGTTGAAGAAGGAGATATCTTCTTTATGATGAAGTTGAGGAAGGTCTATTGGGTTGTGATATTATGCACCAAGCTATTACATGATTAAAGGTATGTCCTTATGTATGTTTTTATGGTTATATCATGGAGATCCTTGGTATATGATTTGAAGCATATCTTGGAGATCTTTGGCATATGGCTAGAGGCATGTCTTGGTGAGTTTGGGCATATGATTTGAGAGACATGGCACATGATTTGTTGTACATTTTGGAGATCATGGCTTATGATTTGTTGCACATATTAGATATTTGGTACATGCTTGAGACATATTTTGTCACATACCTTTGGTACAAGTTTGAGGTATATCATGGAAGGTATGGCACATGTTTGAGGCATGTCTTGAATGTTTTGGCACATTGTTGATGCATATCTTGATGGTTATGGTAGATGCTTTGAGGCATATATTGGATGATATGGGGAATGCTTAAGGCATTTTTGGCACATGCTTGAGGATTGTATCTTAGATACTTTGGCATATGGTTTTGGATATCTTGGAACATACTTAATGCATGTATTGGCACATTGTTTGATGCATATCATGGTGATCTTGAGCACATGATTTGGAGATGTCCTTTGGTGATCTTGAGCACATGATTTGGAGATGTCATTTGGTGATCTTGGCATAAGTTTTATGTGGTTATTGGTATGGATATGGATTTGATGACAATGATGTATCAATATCAGTGACAATTATAGTGACAGGTTGAGTTTGATTTTGATCACGATGATGTATCGATATCAATGAAAATTATAGAGACAGGTTGAGTTTGGTTTTGATGATGATGATGTATCAGTGAAAACAGTAGTGATAGGTTGAGTCTCACACTTATATTCCAGGGAGGAAGGAAGGGGAAAGGCAAGGGGGTTGGAGCCTCCTTTCGGCGGAGCTAGGAAATATAGGGAGTCATAGATTCCTTCAAGTTGGAGCTTGTAAATCATGGGGTTGGATCCTCCTTCTAGTTGGAGCTGGAGAATTCATGGAGTTGTATCTTCCTTCAGGTTGGAACCTGTAAATCAAGGGGTTGGCGACTCCTTTCAGTTGGTGTTGGAGAATCTAGGGAGTTGGAGCTTCCTTCAGGTTGGAGCATGTAAATAGGGGGTTGTTTCCTCCTTCTAGTTGGTTTTGGGGAAGTTTGGAAGTTAGTGCTTCCTGTGGATGCAATATTCAAGATATATGTTAAAAAGCATTCTATGGTTTTCTTCCATTTGGGTTTCCACGTAAAACTCTTGTGTACTGTCAATTTGTGGTTATATGTTTATGATATATTAAATAAAATAATAAGTAAATGGAATTGCTGATAACTTAATGTTTACATGCTAATTTTGAAAATGGTAAAAAGTGCTCAATATTGATTCACCNCCCCCGCGGCTCTCAGTATTTGTGAATATTCCAACAAACTCTTATGTCGAGGGGTTTTGAGACTTGAGTTTGTAGTTGATCCCTTGATCATAGTTGAGGCCGCCTTTGTTTTTTGACAAACCACCATAGTTAGAAAAATTATCTTAGGACCAAGGCTATGCGAGCATCATTGGTGCCTTTCGACATCCCTAGATTGTGGTGGGGCATGGGAACTAGGGGAGTAAGGGTTAGGGAGAAAAGGGAGGTCGAAAGGACTAAAGGCACTTGAAGAATAATAGATAGAGGGTGTAGGGTTTTACGTGAGAACTTGATAGAGTTAAATACCGCCACCTCATCCTTTAAAACAAAATGACAACACTTTAACCCTAGAAAAATTTAGTGGCTAAGCACCAGGGGGAAAATGTTATTTTTCTTGACATGTGGAATGCGAAGATCAGTTGAGAGCGATGAGATTCAGAATCGATTTCCTCTTGCTTGGAACCTACTCATTTTCTTTGGCACTCAATGAAATAAAAAGAATGAGGATCAAAGGCTTAATTATAACTTTGGTGATTATAGAAATAAATATAGTGTGTGGGAAGTTTTAGATTGGCGATGTTAATGCAAAGTCTGTCGATGTAAATTGGAGGACTTTGTGGGAAGTCCTCCGATGTACATTCAAAGACTTTCCATGAAAAGCATCAAAAGTCGTCTATCGTGAGGAAAGGTAGTAACTCCTCCAATGGGGTCAGAGGAGTTGTCACAAAGTTGTGTGATGGGATAGTCTGTTGGAAGGGGAGTCAAGAAACTTTTGATCCTTATCAGACTAGTTGGAGGGAACTCCTCCGATATGCATCAGAGAAGTTAATAGGAACTCCTTTGATGCTATCAGAGGAGTAGGCGATAACTTATGTGAACAAAACTTGTTGAAGGGTCAGGTCATGAGGATGTTCTTTTTCTATCGACAAAGTTGGAGGTAACTTGTCTGGTGTACATTGAAGGAGTTTGTGGTAACTCCTCTGATATACATCAAAGGAGTTTTCACTAACTTATCCGAAAAAACAAGATTTTAACTCAAACTTTTTCTTAAGTGTTCCAATTTGAAAAAACAACTTAGTTGAAAAAGGAGCTTGAAGAGCATGTTTTTTTAGAGCAAAGGGAAGAATATGTTGTGAAGATGCAAGTTAAAGAGTCTTCAAAGTTAGGAAAAGAAAGGGGCTCCATTTTCCTAGAAGGATTTTGCAAATTGTTTACATGAAAATGGAGGGTTGTAGTGCCTGGCACAACACAACATTAACTTTAAGAATTTAATGGTAAAAGTTAAATGATTAATTATGAGCTACATCATGATAAAATCCATAATTACATTAGAACCACAATAATTTGTAATTCATTAGGCTAGTAACTAATAGGTTACAGGTCCATGCCATGATACACTAATACACTGCAAATAAGGTACACAACCTTAGAAATCAGGAGCACAATCCTTTTTAATAGCCCTTTTTCATACTCTTTACATTTTTTTTTTGCATAATACTTGCATCATTTTTGTGCCATTTTTTCATCCTCCTTGCATACTCTTTTCATCATATTTTCATCCTTTTCACATTAATTTTATGTCATAAAGAAGTTATCAACTAGATATAAAAAGACATGCACAAGATCATATATTATATGCAAAACAGAAAATATGCATGATCACTGTAAAGGAACATGCAATGGACACACACAAAAAAAAAATGCCACCTATAACATTATATTTTATGTCCTTAAAACTTAGGGGGGGGATTTAAACACAAGAACCAAAAACACAAAAAGAATGCCCCAAACCCATATTGTAACATTGCACAAAGCTTAAAAGTCAATGCAAAGAGTTATTTCAAATAAATCTGAGAGAAATGCATCATTGGGCATGCAAATCTTGAGGTCACATATGGTTTCTTATCTAAGGGGTATTTTCAGTGAAGTCAATGCAAGGAGTTATTTCAAATAAATCTAAGAGAAATTCATCATTGGGCATGCAAATCTTGAGGCCACATATGGTTTCTTCTCTAAGGGGTATTTTGAGTGAAGTTCCCATGATTACGTGACACTCAATGTCTATGAATACATAAGTTAAAACTAAAATTCACAAATATACCTAACTAAAACAAAAAAATGAAATGTGACTACATACTAATAAAGTAAAGCTCAAAAGTAAATGTTCATGCAACTTGTTATCAATCCAAGATTCACTCCCAGACTGCAAATTAGAGTAATCTTGGTAACATAGAAATGCAAATGGATTAAAATAGTTTGAATAGGTGGATCAACAAGAGAAGAGTAAAAAGGAGGGCATTAGACTGCTGCAAATACATTCCATTGGGCATGGAGTCATAACATCCTACAGATCAAAGACAATCAAGTTTCCTACCAGACAAAAGGCTTATGAAAAGATGAATAGAAGAATAGAAGGTAAACAAAGAGAATAATAACCACATAACAGAGATCCTTTCTGTAATATAGATTGAAGAGTGATTGAACAATAAACTGTGATTAACAAGCAATTACCACAAATCCTTTGCCGCTCATGAATTCATTAACCAAAGGCAGCTTTTGATCTTCAAAATCTGTAAATATTATTCAAGCAAGATGAAAAGATAGAATGATAACAAAGAACACAAATTCTGATAAGAAACTCTAATGAATCTCTAATGGCAGAAATGATAATTACAACAGGCCCTCAGGCTTACAATTGAGCAAATAAACTGCTCCTCTAGCTCTCTCCCCTCTTGGATCATGAATCCAACCTTTTTACTCAAGATATCTCCTTAATTAAATAGAAAATATCATCCAAATAACCTTAGGAGGTCAAATCCCATCTCCTCCATTGGATTCTAAACCTTGGATATAGGTGGCAACAATCAAAGATACAAAAATCCAACAAACTGCTAATTTTCAGGAATTTGTTGGAAGTCATTAATAAAATGTCTCCACCTCATGCATGAGGCCTTTGATGGAGATAAATATTAGGTGCATGTGTCCCTTGACATATAACTGATCCTTTAGAAGCCATTAGAATCCTCCTTGACAGGTGGCAACCTCCCAACAAGGCGAATATCAAAAACTGTGACCACTACAAGAAATTAGGTAGCATCGCTGTGCAGATTCGGTAGCGCCACTTCTATGTATAATGTCTCTCAAAACATAACACATTTTGAAAAATTGAGATATTTTTTTGTTATTTGGAATGTTAGGAACAAAAACATCCTCCAGTGCTCAAAAATACCTTCTCAATTGTTCACAATCCAAGTTTTAAGTTAGTGACTCAAAACTGGTAAAATAACTCTACACAATTCATTTTTTGCCAGAATTTAGGTAGTGAATTTAGGTAGCACCTACCTGTGTGTCTGCGTGTGATTGGGTAGTGCAAATCCGTGAGTTATTTTGATGCTTCAACTTGGATATTGGGCATAACCCAATATAATTCAATTTTCCCCAAAATAAATAAAGTATCCCATAACAATTGTATTCATTTGCCAAAATGAATAATGAAGGATTTATGCAAAGTTGAGGCATAAAACAATATTGTGCTAACATAGGCTCCATGGGGGATAGATTCCTCCATGTGAAGCTCTAATAAATCTTGTAGTTTTAGTGCCTTATCCTAGGGTTGATCCCAACCTTTAACCTCTGCAATCTGCTTTGATCTGTGACCTTCAACTAAAACTAAATGCAAATGAAAACTGAAACTGAAAAAAATACTGAAAATGATGCGTGTTCAAAAATCTTATTGCACACACCTACTCTAATTATTGGTAAAATGAAGCATTCAAGTTACATGAAACAACCAATGAAGCCATTTCATCATTTTTTCAACTGTTTGAAGCTTTGAAATGTGCTTCCTTAAGCACCATAGATAATTATTACTTGAAGGCACGTCAAAGAAACATTTGGCAATACACTTTCCATTGAAGAAATCAATGAGCATAGGCCCACTTTCTGCTTGCAGACAAGATGCAAATGGATCCTGAAAAACATCATTAATACTTGCCCCTGCAACATTGCTTTGTGTAAAAAGGAAAAGTTTTGCATTAGGTCCTTCCTCCACTGTGCTTTGTTGTTGTATGGCTTACTGATTTTTTGATTCATCCTCAATGCATATGGCCTTGGTCCACTCCTGGTCATGAGGTGTATTAGGAAAAAGGCTTAGTGATGCTTGTCTTTCTTTAATTTCAACCTTTTTCATCTGATCACATGGCATTTGATCTTGGCTTCTTGATGAAATCGAGCTTGTGTCTTCAAGAGGAATATGGGGTTGATAGGGAAGTTCATCACAATTAAAAGTGCTTGGAAAACTACATTCTTTTGTATTATCTTCTGATTGTGAGGGATATTCATCATATCTTGCCTTATGGTCCCAATTTCTCGGTTTTTCACCCTCTAAAATCATATTATCATCTTTTTCTTCTTTTTCAGCAACAAAAATATGACATGAGGGTTGAAACAAGCTATTGTTGTTTTGATGTGAAGGGTACTTCTCTGATATAAGGTATTCAACAGACTGTTTATGGAAATCATCTTCATAATCATCATACAAAGGTGAATCAATGACCATTTGACTATTAATGGCTGAGGGGATTAGTACAATAGCTGGGACAGGTGGTTGTTCAATGAAAACATCCTCATAGTCATCAAAACTTGGCAAATCATGGCATACTGGTTCATTAACAATAGGAGGGATTACAACAACAACTGGTAAGCTATGAATTCGTTCATAACAAGATGCAACACTATTCTCATGATGAAATAAATCTGAACCTAAGATGACCTCTTGACTTAAAGAATCGAGAAAAGGAGGACAAAGGGAAATGATGGATTGTCCATATTGATCTTTCTCTTGGGCACCTAGATTTTGACATGAATGATGCATTTGTTCTTCAAATTTAGGAAAAGCATTATGAAACTCATCATTTAAGTCCTGCTCTCTACAATCATCCCCTTCATCATCACTGCTAGAGGAATCACTTGTTGAATCCTAAATATATGATGCATACCCCTCACAACAATTCTCAAAAGGTCTTTCAGCTGGATAAATTATCTTGCAATGAGAATAAAAAACATCATGGAATTCCTTCAAAGAGGAAATACTAGAAGCATGGAGTTTTCTATACCATTGCCTCGCATCGCCTTCCAATGAATACATGCACATTTTCATCAATATATCTTCATGATGGATGTCAAGCTGCTGCATCAAAGCATGAAATTCATGAACATGCTCAAAAGGGTTGTCATCCTCACCTTTATAAAATCTGGGAAGCAGATATTTCCATTCATCAATTTGAGGCACAGGATGTGAATAACCATCTATGGCTGAGAAATTGAGTGGGGAAAACCTCCTGTCCAGGATAGCCTTCATAGCCATTTAACTGGTCTCATTCCAGTGGAGTCACCAACAGATTTTGAACAATGGAGTCGCCATGGTGAATGTGCATTCTTGAAGGTGTCCAACTTCAGTCACCATCTAAAGTTGGAGTTGTGCAATGTCGTTCTTCCCAGGGAGCTTTTCAATCTGCTCAAATATGTCCCTGGAAACGGCGCCAATTATGTTATCAATCCAAGAGTCACTCCCAGACTGCAAATTAGAGTAAGCTTGGTAACATAGAAATGAAAATGGATTAAAATAGTTTTAATAGGTGGATCAACAAGAGAAGAGTAAAAAGGAGGGCATCAGATTGCTGCAAATACATTCCATTGGGCATGGAGTCATAACATCCTACAGATCAAAGGAAATCAAGTTTCCTACCAGACAAAAGGCTTATGCAAAGATGGATAGAAGAATAGAAGGTAAACAAAATGAAGAATAAACACATAACAGAGATCCTTTCTGTACTATAGATTGAAGAGTGATTGAACAATAATCTATGATTAACAAGCAATTACCACAAATCCTTTGCAGTTCATGAATTCATTAACCAAAGGCATCTTTTGATCTTCAAAATCTATAAATATTATTCAAGCAAGATGACAAGATAGAATGATAACAAAGAACACAAAGTCTGATAAGAAACTCTCATGAATCTCTAATGGTAGAAATTCTAATTACAACAGGCCCTCGGGCTTACAATTGAGCAAATAAACTGCTCCTCTAGCTCTCTCCCCTCTTGAATCATGAACCCAACCTTTTTCCTCAAGAGATATCCTTCCTTAAATATAAAATAGCATCCAAATAACCTTAGGAGGTCGAATCCCATCTCCTCCATTGGATTTTAAACCTTGGAGATAGGTGGCAACAATCAAAGAGACAAAAATCCAACAAACTGCTAATTTTCAGGAATTTGTTGGAAGTCATTAATAAAATGTCTCCACCTCATGCATGAGGCCTTTGATGGAGATAAATATTAGGTTCAAGTCTCCCTTGACATCTAACTGATCCTTGAAAATCCATTTGAATCCTCCTTGACAGGTGGCAACCTCCCAACAAGGCGAATATCAAAAATTGTGACCGCTACAAGAAATTAGGTAGCGTCACTGTGAAGATTCAGTAGCGCCACTTCTATGTCTAATATCTCTCAAACCATAACACATTTTGAAACATTGAGATAGGTTTTTTTATTTGGAATGTCATGAACAAAAAAATCCTCCAGTTTTCAAAAATACCTTCTCAATTGTTCACAATCCAAGTTTTAAGTTAGTGACTCAAAACTGGTAAAATAACTCTGCACAATTTGTTTTCTGCCAGAATTTAGGTAGCGAATTTAGGTAGCGCATGCCTGTGTGTCTGTGTGCGATTGGGTAGTGCAAATACATGAGTGATTTTGATGCTTGAACTTGGATATTGGGCATAACCCAATATAATTCAATTTTCCCCAAAATAAATAAAGTATCCTATAACAATTGTATTCATTTGCCAAAATGAATAATGAAGGATTTATGCAAAGCTAAGGCATAAACCAATATTGTGCTAACACAACTAACATTATCGAGAATGAAATAAAACAATACTACGACCAAAAATGTTAAATTCAAGTGGTGACCCATGGTATATAGCAATGGAGTACATTAAAACTTGGACAAACTCAACTTTTTGATGAGTTTATTTTTTCGAGGTAAAGTTATAACCATATTTACTCTCTTTTTTTTCGAAATTTCAACAATCTAGTTCTTCTTAAAATAAGTTAATATCTCAATGACAAAGTTTCATGCTCAAAGTTCCCATTAATTCATTGAAATTATAACTTCTAACAAAATTCCTACCAAAATTGAGAAATAATTTCAACAAAAAATGATTGGATTTGTCCACTTTTTAACTTACCCCTATAGCAATGGTGTGGATGTGAAATAGTCATTAATTCCCCACATCAAACATTTCTTAAATCTATTTTGTCCACAACCTTGAAATTTTATTGGATTTCTCAATTGATTAAGAAGATGTATGTCACCTTGTAAATGAGATTAATAATAAGGTGGTCACAAGAGCATGTAGTGTAGAAGATGTGTTTCTATTTTAGAATAATTTATGTGGTATACTTTGTTACCCTAGAGTGGCAACAACACATGATATGGTGGGATGGATGGATGGGGAGAGTCATCATCCTTACATGTATGTATGACTTATATGGATTAGGGGGATAAGTAGTTTGATCGAATTGAATTAATTATATTTATGTCAATGATGTTTATCTTACATGCGTCCATGTATTCGCGTCTCTCTATATAGAGATAATTATGTGGTGCATAGTGCAAGGCTCCATGGTTTCTAACATTCGTCTTACAAAAACTCTTCAACTACATTAATTAGCTTTGACTAAGAATAAGATATACAAAATTGAACTTATGTACCCCCTTCTCTATCCATCTATTATGTTTGACCATGGGGTATTCTGGAAACTTTTTTATTATGACTAAGAATCTATCATGTTTGACCATGGGGTATTATGGAAACTTTTTTATTATGACTACAAACGGGACATGCAAATTTATTTTCTATATATATATTATAATATTATATCCAATTGTGAGGCACTTTGAAAACTACCACACCATAGTTCACATATAATTGCAACATGCAGTGCATTTATAAAAACATCCCATCATCTCTAACCCAAAATTCAACTCCTGGACATATTGAGCAAGTGACATGAAGATGATTGTATGTTTAATATCAAGATCTCAAAGTACAAAAATACAAAGTATTTCCTTTGTTCTTTCTTAAGAGAACTGCATGAACTTACCTTTCACCATTACCTTTCTGAAATCGATTAATGCAAGATT
>SNQJ01S0002739.1:56571-79526 GCA_010110895.2 Picea sitchensis | reverse complement strand
TTTTAAATATGCACAGATGTTCACAGATCCATCAGCTGGACAGTTTGACCAATCAATGATAAATATTGAAAAAGAAAGGAAGAGACTTTTGCTGGTAGAAGAAGAACATTGGCGCCAGAAAATCCGTGCAATCTGGATCAAATGTGGTGACAAGAACACTAAATTATTCCACAAATATGCGAGTTACAGATGAAACAAAAAATTCATTTGGGAGATTTAGGATTAATCTGGAGTATCACATTCAGGACAGGAAGCCATTAAGATTGAAGCATCTAAGTTTTACAAATCCTTCTTGAATGACTTGGGCCAAACTTCCATTATTAATCAAATCAACTCAGTTAGACTCTTTCCGAAATTTGTCAATGATGAGGACAAAAGACTATTGGAACAAGCTGCTACAAAGGAGGAAATTCTAAAAATTTTAAAAGGTTTTGCAAAGGACAAAAGTCCTGGACCTGACGGTTAGACAGTAGAGTTCTTATTATTCTTCTTTGAACTCATTGGTTAGGATATTTTAGACATGGTGGAGGATTCTATAGTTCGAGGGAAGGTAATCAATCCAATAAATGCAACTTTTATTGCATTGATCCCAAAAGGCAACAAACCACTGGATTCTGTGATTTTAGGTCGATTGCACTTTGTAACTTATGCAACAAAATTATCGCCAAGGTGATTGCCAAGAGATTAAGACGGATATTGTCCAAATCATTATCTTTGGAGAAATTGGGCTTCCTCAAAGGAAGACAAATCCTTGATGCAATCGTGACTGCTCAAGAATGCTTACATAGCATCAAAAGTAAGAAATTGCAATCCATAATCCTGAAACTTGATCTAAAAAATGCATATGACTGCACAGATTGGGACTTTTTAAGGCTTATCTTGCTTCAAAGTGGATTCGGGATACCTACTACAAATTGGATTATGACCTACGTCACATCCACCAATTATGTTATTCTGATAAATGGTGAGCCTACAAATTTCTTTAATAGCAATAGGGGCCTTAGACAGGGTTGTCTGATGTCCCCCCTCCTCTTCATTTTGATGATAGAAGGTCTCATCTTGGCGCTCAAGAAAGCAAAAGACGAGGGTTTTATCATTGGTATAAAGGTTTCTAGGATGATCAACATTCTTCATCTCCTCTTTGTCGACGACATACTGATAATGTCTAGAGAAACTCTCTCAGATTGGATGGTTTTACAGGAAATTCTCCAGAATTTTTGCAAGGCCTCGGGAATGATTATTAATGTTCAGAAGTCTATCATTCTTCACTTAGGAGTCCATTTATATACTCTAAACGCTATTAAGGATGTTCTTCCCTTTCCTAGCAAGGACATGGCTCATGGCTTCAAATATTTGGGCTATGTTTTAAAACTTGAGAGTTACAAAGCAGTTGACTGGAAATGGTTAATCAACAAATTTGAGGCACGAATAAGACACTGGTGTAATAAGTTGTTGTCATTGGGTGGACGCTTGGTGCTACTTAAGGTTGTCTTGGAGACACAACCAGTATATTGGTTGGCCCTGGCACATGTCCCGATTTCCATTCTTAATACTATTCATAAGATTTGTTTTGTTTTCATGTGGTCTGGAGTTAATAACAAGAAGAAGTATCATCTGTGTAGTTGGATGACTATTGCTAGACCCAAATCATATGGAGGTTGGGGGCTACGTAACATCTTTCTTTTCTACAGATCCTTGGCAACAAACATGATGTGGAGAGCTATAATGAAGAAGGGGATATGCAAGAATGTCCTCAAAGATAAATATTTTCCTCATTTCCCAGTATGGACTTGGCTTCGTTCGGTGGATCTGACTCACCTCACAAGCTCCCAAACATGGAAGAACTTATGTAATACTTTGCCCATTATCTTGCATTGGATGGCTTGGAAGCCCGACTCAGGACATTCAATTATAGTGAGCAAGGATATGATATTGGGTTTAGGAAAGGATGCTTTGCTATCACAGGACTTGGTGAACAGGCTGAATCTAAAAGGTATATACTTCTTATATCAAGTGTCAAAGAAGGTCATTAGGGAAACAACATGTATAAGTTGGATTTGTAGTGATGATTTGGAATTTTCGAATCCACTTGTTGAAGAGTGGGATTGTTATAAGGCACACTTGGTGGACTCAGGCATCTCTTTAAACAATAAGCCAGATGAATTGATCTGAACTGGAGGCGACAAGTCAAGATTCATCTATGTTAAGAACATCTATGCAGCTCTATCGAACCTTCTATGGATTAACAAACAAGGAGGATGGCAAAAAAAGTTATGGAAATGGGAGTGTCCAGTGAAGATAAAGTTATTTTGTTGGCTGATAGCAGAAAATAAGATTTTATCCTGGAAAAATATTCAAAAGCGCGGTTGGAAAGGACCAAGTATGTGCAGTCAGTGTAAAGCACATTGTGAATCTACTAAACATCTTTTTCTAAACCACCCCTTTACTCAGTTAGTTTGGGATGAGCTTAAAAAGTCTATGAACTTGGATAAAGGTTGGAGAGGTATTACAGTGGTTGACTCTTTTAAAAATTGGTATGTTCAGAACTATAAACTGATTACCCTTCCAGCTTTTGTTTGTTGGTTTATTTGGGCTGATGGGAATAAGGCACTATTCGAAGGATTGAGTCCCTCAGTTCATAAAGTTGTCTACTTATCTAGATGTGCTTCAGATCACTCATGGAAACCTCTTAAAGATTTTTCCCCTAGGAACTTGATGCCCACTTATCCAGTTGATAAATCTTTAGCCTGGTTCGATGGGGCAGCTCAACGAAATGGAAATATAAGTGGAGCGGGAGGTATCATTAAGTTAGATGCTCTAAGTGAGTACATATGGACTCTGAATTGTGGAAAATGATCCAACACGAGAGTTGAGCTCTTAGGAGCATGGTCCACCTTAGTGTTTGTAGCTAGACTTTTAGTTTATGATTTACATATTATGGACGACTCAAAGATAGTCATTGATTGGCTTAACAAGGATGGAGAACTCAGGGTTGCAAACCTTGAAGCTTGGAAGGAAAGAATTGTAGATATCTGTACACATTACAGATCCATTACATTTGAGCATATATTCAGAGAGATGAACAAAGAAACGGATTGCCAATCAAAACAGRCCTTCTACAGCTATCGTGGAAAGATCACATACTCATCATGGATGGAAGGCCACAAGGGCCCAACTCAGTACATACAGACTTGGCAAAGTTTCTATTGTTTATGAGATTTTCATCTAAGTATGATCCTTTCGGTGCTCTCAGTTATAGACTGTGTCTATATTCTTACTAGTCAGAGTTTTATGATTTATTGACACTCAGTCACTCTTTTTGTTTTTTGATTAAACAGTAAAAAAAAATTCCCTGTCAGTTAAAGATAGACTATGTAAAAAGATTATATTACATTTAATATAATGTAAAATTTTCATTTGAAAAAATAAATAAATAAGAAATAAACAATTTTTATATATTCTTAAACTTATATTTTATAATATTTTTTTGTTGTTTTGGTATTATTACCATGATGTAATATTCACGTATTCAACCAAAAAAAATATTATATATGTATATATGGCGGGATTACCCCTTTTCTTAAACATAACACGTACATATTTATTATTTTTTAACCAATGAGGTAAGACATTTTGGGAAAGTCTTGATATTATCTTTGGRATTCGAAGGGTGTTTACATAGGGTTTTAGAACTAAGGGAAAAGACATTTTGAAGGGGAGTCGATGTGCATATCCAAAAAGAAATGCAATTTAATATTTGATTTTGTGATTATTAAACATGAACATAATTAGATTTCATTAACACGTATATCTTTTAAATCTTTTGGGATGATGCAAATTAAATTATTGAAGTTAAGTGTTAAAATAAATGAAATGTATCAAAGTCTACAATTATTTGAGTTGTTATGCAATGTAATAGAAAGAACACCTTTTTCAAATTTTATCGTGATTCATGAATGCATGATCAAAAAGTATCTCTTCTCTTATGACTCGTGTCATTAATCCTATATTACTAACTACCCGACATGGCATCTCCAACAAATTAACTTATAGTCTACAATGTCAACTTAGCTATAGATTTGACAACTTTGTCAATAGATTTTCATGGTTGAATCAATCGATGCACTTGTCATTTCCAACTGTTAAAGTTCACCAACTTAATCCATAAGAAGTTAACCACATTAGTGAAAGTAGGGTATTGTCTTGGCTCCCACCACGAGTCAAATCTAATAAGTGTTTGGCTCTCCCTTGCAAGGGGAGCCAAAAAGTGATAGAACCATCATGACCATTAAGTCAGGTTAGGTGGCCTGACTCCTCTCCTGGTAAAACCACAAATGGAGAACCATTATGATCATTAAGTCAGGTTAGGTGGCCTAACTCCCTTTAAAACCATAAATGGAGTCCCACCTTTGGGTGATGGTCATAGGTTTCCAGGCTTTAAAATCTTATATGGTTCTTATAGAAGAATTCACAAATCCTAAAGTTTATCAACTTCGCACTAGCATCGAATTTCACAACTCATTATTTGTAAGAGTCACAATAATTTGTTAACTCTCCATATTACTTTGCAACTACCTCATTAACATCGACTATATCTATTTCATTGTATAACTATATATTAAATCCACTTGTAAATTATTCTATAACTATGGACAATATGATCCTTTATATAACTATACATTAAATCCACTTGTAAATGGTTCCATAACTATGCACAATATGACCCTTTAGTGCATTAAGCTTTCCATAGCGATTGTAATAGCTTGACACATGTTAGAACTTGAAAATGTACCCCTAGAACTTGAAAATGTACCCCTATATTGCATGTGTTTGCTTTTTTTCTATGATTTCATTGAACACTAATTTTTCATCGTTTTTTTTTTTTTGAAATGGAAGAAAAGGGACTTTTGATTCTATCCATATAAATCATTACAAGAAAACGTGAGGGATCATTTAAATTTAAGCTTGACTTCTTTAGGGTTCAATGCTTAATGAAGAATGAGGCCTTTAATATGCCTTTGAAGAGTTTGCATGAATCGGATTTTTTTGAAGAGTTTGTATGAATTGGATTCTTAGTGATGATGAAGAATATCATTCTTAGTGTTTAATTACTACAACTTCCCGCTTTAAAACATGTAATGGGAAACTTAGTGGCTAGTGGATATTTGATAATACTTTCGATATAAGTGGAGGTTTGAGGTTCAAGACTTTGGTATTTTTTTTTCAAACTCCAAACCTTTTATTAATCAAAGTAAATAACCTTGTTAGGTTCAGGAATCTCGGAGAATTTTGAGTTTTATGTTTTCCATTCTTGCACAAGTTCCTTTATGGCTTAGCATTCCATTTCAATCCTCTTTTATTTTTATTTTCTTGGTTCATARGATTTTGGGGTGTTCTTTTTTCARTGTTTTTCATGGTGCATAACTCCATTGGACTAACATAAATCTTAACTTCAATAGACTTTGTAACTTTGTATGTCCCTAGGAAATGATAAGTAGTTTGAATGGCATAACTGACAATGACCATTGATGAAGAACCATGCGGCATTAAGGTTTCCACATTAGCAAGTCTTATAACAACAATGAGAAACCATGTAAGTAGGATAAAAAAGTAGGGATGTAGACTTGGATAATTAAGGGAGGTTAAAGAGACATATGAAAAATTTGTAAAATGACACATTACCATGATGATATGAGAAAATATAACTCATTAGGTGCATAGGTGAATAAGAGCCTACCATAAGGAAATAATGAGGTGACTAGAAGAGGACTAGGGTGACATGTGCCTACTCCATATTTTGATGTGTGTCATCTATATTTACATGGTAAAGGTAGATAATCTCCTTTTATAAAAAACAATTCTATGTCCAATTCTCTTTTCCAAACTTCAAATAGATTTCACGGGGCCCTATTAATTGTTTTTCTTCATTGAGAAGGGGAGATCCTATCACTTATGTTTTCTAGTTTACATAAATCCCTCATAGACCTAATCCTTGTTTTAGATGTTCTTTATAATTCTTTTGAGTCTATAGGTCTGCGTCAATTGAGGTGTTTATGATTTGGTGGTGGCACAATCTTTCGATGGACCCAATGGTAATTCGAAGCACCTATTTAATATTGTTTTGGGTTTGAGATCAAGTTAAGAATATTTAGGATATTAAGGAAAGAACAAATAAAAGATGGAATATGCCCAAAAGAACAAGATTAGGCTACATGGCATGCCTTAAAAATGGACCATGATAAGGACCAATCAAAAGATGCCACATGGTATGCTTTGAATGGTCCATGTTATCGTAGTGATGTCAGTAATAGATCATGAGAACACGTGGAACCCTTGGGATGTGCCACATGGCATCTACGAGTCTTGGGAACTTGGAGATTCCTAAATCATTTTCCTTTGAAAATATGACTAACTACTTGAAGGTCGTAATTGAAGTAAATTTTATAGTGGGTACTTAATTTAGGTCCAAGGGATTAAGGATATTTTTCCTTTGGTTTCCTATATTACACAAGATCCTTTATGAACACCCCACCCTATTTCATTTCACTCTATAAATATGCCATGTTTGTAAAGGTTCCAAGAAAAATTAGGGTCATATGATCTCTCATTGCATAACTTTATCTAGAGCCCTATCCCTTGACTTAAATATGTCCTAAAATAATTTCATGTCCATGGGGGGTTGATGTGTTTGGATTCTTATGCAAACAACTACATAAGTTTTGACATCCACCTAAGTGTGCTATGAAGCTCCATGTGGCATCATTCTACACATACAAAAATGTCCTAAATGAAAAGATATCCAAGGACTACAAGGCCATTATTTTAGACCTAAAATTATCCAAATATTTACATGTGGAAATCTTATCAAATCCACAGAGGCATGTCTCATCTCTTAATAGCATGGCATGGACCAATCATATGATGCTACATGCTAGTGGGGCCCACCCCAAAAATCATGGTAAGTACGACATGAATATATAAGGAAAAGGAAAGGTTAATAGATCAAGTTTTGGTAAAAGAAATTGTAACAAAGGAAAAAGATAAACCCACTCTAGTTATATAGAGCCATTACTTAGCCTCCTTTGATGATTGAGTCAAATTGTAACTACCAAATCTACCTCTTTCACAATATGTGTGATATTCTAATGGTCAATATTTAATTAGGCCATCGTGGAGATTCAAATGAGGATTATGAGACATAATGGAGTGGCCTTGTCAAGATCCTAAGAGTAATAAACATAGACTTTAAGACTAGGAAACATAGAGCAACCCACTAATTTTCTAAGAGAACTAAACGAAGGTGATGGATGGTGATTGATGTGGCAATTTCTCCACTCAAGAGGTGGATTTTTATTGATGAATTTAGGGTTTCAAATGGTTGGGAGGAACATGCACCTATCAATTATAGGATGATAATAGATATTATGGCAAGGGTTGGATATCCTTGCACATAAGACTATTCAAAGGGTCAAAATAGAGTGAATCATACATTTGGACTTGAGATAAAATGATGGAAATTAAGGTATTGTAGGGAAATATTCCCATATTATGTATATTATATTTATATCATGGATTTGATGGGTAGATAATAAAGATGTTATCTTTGAAACCTTGTATTCTTCATAGTTGAAAGGAAACTCAATACTATGTTGTAATCTAGACATGACTTTTGTGGTGTTCCTTGTTAGGTGAAATAGAATATTTAGAGAAAAAAAAAGGAGTATAGTTGCGAAAAGTAAATAAACAGAGAAAGATAGATGGAAATTTATCTATGGAATGCAAATAAATGAAACTAGAATTGAAAAATAACAACAATAATCAAACGTTTATTGATATTCAAAACTAGATGTGATGCCTAGTTTTCTCTTCGAGGGTGAAACCTCCAACATGAATAGGGATCCAAATACAATAATATTAATTTTTCAACCTATTACATAGCTTCTACTACTATATATAGTCTAATTGACCAAAAAACTAACCACCTGGAGGACCTCCATTAATGAGACCTAAACCACTAACTATTGGACCTTCTTTAATAAGGCCACTTACATTTATTAATTTTACACACTACTACATCATGGGGCATTATTGAATAAAGATGCCCCTCAATACATTAAGTAATATCCTATTATTCTAACTATGGGAGTTAGGGTGGGACCATAACATGCCTTCCCCTTACAAAGAAACCTCGTACTCAAAGATATAGATGAGGAAATTGKTGGAGAAATATATGTTGGTTCCCATGTAGCATCTTCAGGCTATGTATCCTTCTATTGGATAAWWWWTTYTTGGATARTGTGTTGGTGATGRCGATGTTCATGTTTGTCCAAAATGGCCTCAGGTTGCAACCAAATGGAACCCTCCTCATCCAATTATATATAACGATGGTTCAAACTTTACAATTGAACCCAAGCACTTTCTTCAAGCATGACACATGAAATATTGTGTGGAGATTAGAATTGTTGGGTAGAGCCAATTTGTAATGCATGGGTCTTATATGTTTGAGTATAATATAGGGTCCATAAACTAACTTCTGGTGGATCTTCTCCTTGAGTGATGTCTTCTTATAGGGTTGGAGATGCAAGAAGACATTATCCCCTTATTAAAAATGACATTATGAGCAATGTTGATAATCTTGTTGCTTCATGTGACTTTGAGACAACACCAAATTATTTATAAGGGTATGAATAATGTCAACACATGTTTTCAAGGTGTTATCCACCTCAAAAAGGTTGGAGAGGCTTGGTAAGTATGAGACCATTGACATGGGTGGTTGATTCGTAAACGAGGAGATTATATCCCACTCGCTTCACCAACAGGAATTCTCTATGGAAATTAAAATATGTTTTATATTTATATATCTTGTACAAATATCTCTATCTTCATAATGGTGTATTCTTTGGGTTTAAACTACACACAACAACTAACTAGTAATGTAATGGCAATCATATCTCTAAGTTTTATCTTATTGGTTTTTAATCACCAAATAAGCATACGAGGCATGGCCCTACCTCCATCCAATGATAGGTAGGAAAAAATGACTTTGTTGTTGACTGGTTCACTTCTCTCTTTCTCTGAACTAGGGTATCCAAGTATGAAGGCCGCATCCCACCAAGATTTATACAACACTTGATTCCACAACAATAATGGTCTCAATTGTTTCTTGATTGAAACTAGGAAATTTGTATATCCTCATGTTCTTAAATGATATCCATACTAACATTAATCAAAACCAAAAACAAGTTTAATGTATTGCTCCAACAATGAGTAAAAACTAGGATATAGTGCATATGAGGTAGTATTCCCCCAACAAGATATATGAATAAATATGCTTGGATTGAGGCCAACAACTACAACATCATTTTCTCCCTTTAATACTTGAAAATTGATATAGGAATAACCATGTATTTGTTTGATATGATTTTTTTTGTACTCTTGTGCTATTACTTAATGCCTCATTCTCTTATTTTGAGACAATCCCACCTCCGAGTATCATGTCCATATTAAAAATCGTACTCATATAAAGAACAAGTGACTCATATGTATGTATATATTAAGGGGCCTCATGAGAATATGGATAATGAGACAATTCACAATGTGCTAAAATATATGAACCAAATAATTTCCCAAAACCAATCAAACCACAAAATGCTAATGATATGAGAAGAGAAGCAATGGAATAAATTAAAGTTTTTTTTCTTTTGCTTGACAATTCCTTGGCTAGCATATACCTCTACTCAAAAAATAGTGCAAGTCGAGACAAAAATAACTTAGCCACCAAATAGTGCATAATCTTGGAGAGGGAGAGGCGTATGACATATGCAGGTACTTATAGCCACAACAAGAAGAAATTCACAACATACTTCTTCCCATGGAAATGTGTTGCAACATTGATGGGACCTAGTTTTGGCATAATTATATCACCTTTTCCCCTTTATTTTCACACTCCACCACTCCTTTTCTATATCTTTAAGCAATAAATTTAACCTTTTGGCTCATAAATCATTTAGGTAAATCTTGTCTTATCTTTATTGGAAAATTAGTGAATTATAGAGTACATTTGATAGAAAATCTATATTTTGTGCCTAACATGCAGAAAATGATGTTACAGATTGGATACATGCTACTAAAGGCAAAGGAATGATGTGATATGAAAGAGTCCCATTTTCTATGGAACCCACTTGCCATGAATCTAGTCCTATGCAATATGATTAAGAAGGATTATGCTTTCCACATAACTCATGTTAATATCTCCAACACCCCCCCTCGACACTATTATGGGGTAATGAAGAATGGGTCTCGACAACAAGGGCCATGTTAGGTACCCATGAACAATGCAACTAATGAACACTAAAGAAATAAAGTGAGGAAAGAAGGAAAACATCATGGGAAAAAAAACCCCTCAAAATACAATGTATCAAAAGAAGAGAAAAGCAGGTGAGATCCAACATGTGCGAGGTAGACAATCTCCAAAACCAAGAAAAGATGAGAATTCAATGAAGCATGATCTGATGATGACAGATCATAATCTGCTTCAATGAGTGTGTTGAAGCTAAAATGTTGTAATTGATACTAGTTGACAAAAATCATATCTCCCCAAACATTAAGGCGCTAGCCTACACCAAGATGGTCGAGCTAGTCAGAGTGCTTCCAAAACATAGAAGCAAACACCATAAAAGTCATCAAAATAGTGGTGAATGGAACTATGAAGGCGTCATAATTAGTTAAGTCAAGAGAAATGAGAATGGTTCCCATGTATCATGGATGAAACACAAATGTAAGATGTCTTCTAAAAATGGCTCTAATGTTTCCATGACCAATCATCAAGCCAACCACAAACAATCCTCAGAGTTGGTACCTTGCCAAGATGTCTTCGTATACACCTCTTCGTCAATGTGTTGAAAGAAGATGAACTGAAAAAAGTATGTGGATACCTAAAAGAAAGACAATGTTGTCTCCAATCATGATGTCGAGGATGTCGATATATGGAGGATTTAGAACCTGAAGTTGATGCTAAAGATTTTGTTACTGCCAAATAATTTGATGTCGGTGTTGAAGAGTTTGATACTAGCAACTCTAATGATGAAGTTGGTGTTGAATATGGTTATGAAAGCTCCAAACTTGTGTCAATTAGAGGTGCAAGCGGTGTTCGTTGCAACTCAACTGTAGAAGAGTCATCTAATGTTATGGACTCTTGTGATTGAACAAATTGAGTATCAACAGATGAAATATCAATACAAATTGCTAATGGAAATGAAGTCCCAACAAAACCAAGTCTGAAATTTTTTGGTCTCATCATAGGTTGAATGGGATGTGCAATCCCATGTCCATTCTTACCGAGGTCATCATCAGTGTATCCCATCTTATGCATAAATTTTGACCCAATACCATGAGTATGAAACTCAAAATTTGGTGAAGGAATCTCATGAGTGATCATCAATGCAAAAGAAGTATTAGAAGCAAGAGATTATTGCAAATATTTCTGAAAACAAACAATACTATAGTTCTTCTCATTTAAATCAGCCAAAAATTGTTCATTGAGAAGACTGAATTTCTCCTCCATCTCATTAATGTGGGTGGTCCAAGTATCAACTTGATCTTGGTTCTCCTCCATTAGGATCCAAATGAGTCCAAAATCCCTAGAAAAATAGGTACACATGTTTTGAAGACAAATCTTGGATTTCTCTTGTTCACCTCGAAGTTTGCTAACTTCTTTGACAAGTTTTAGATTCAGACTTTGAAGGGTCAAGATAATTGCATATTTATCCTCCATTACAATGATTCTCTCCCAATGAATGATATCAATTAGATATGCCCATAGGAGTAGCGATATGAGGTTATGTCGATCTATTGCATGCAGCTATAGATCTAATAAAACTGGTGTATCTCCTAAACTACGATGTGGGTATTGGATATTTTTGGTGAGAGTGAGAATCCATATGCAATGAATCTCCTCACAAAACATCATATCAACCCAAATAATGGATTTATAGATATTTTTGATGGATCTGTGGAATCTATAGATCTGATAAAACATCTTGATATCCTAAACTACGATGTGGGTATTGGACATTTTTGGCAAGCGTGACCATTCCTATGCAATGCATATATGTACCAAAAATAATATCTACCCATACCATGGATTTTTAGATATGGTTGATGGATCTATGGCACATCAATCTTGGAGAGAATGTGAGGCATAAGAGGAATTGTCGGCTAGTAATCCATCTTTCTTGTTTTCTTCAATCTTTAGTACCTGCAAATAAAAGTGATGGTGCACCTTCTTCCTAGTATCATGTGGGATATGATGTTATAAAGTAATGTATTTTCTCATTTAACCATAGACAATGTAACAATATTATAACCCAACCATAGGCCGAAGCCACCCCCAAGCACCTTAACCTTGACAGAGAATGATTCCAGAAGAAAACCAATAGCCAACCAAGGATAATGCATCAAGTAAATATAAACAAGACTTATCAGAAAGTCCAACCATAACCAATAGAAAGTCCGAGCCTAAACCAAGAATACAGATTGCAGTAGCTGTCAGCTGCAGCTACTCCCCAAACTTACGCACTTGCCCAGTTTCTGCAGTGCACACTTCTTCACTGCTGAAATTTTGAGCCGTGTGTACAAAATGAGGTCCAACTACTTGTATTTATACTATTTTCCTAAGTTGTCTATGCTGAATTCTCATTCTAGAGGCTAAATACTTAATATTAAATATTTCCTTGAGCCGACTTATCTTCTAGGGTTAAGTTTAATGCTTTAGGGTTTCTTCTTTCTTCTTGGAATATTCTATTCTCATCAGGGTTACACGTGGAGGTAAATACCTCCCACATCTACCATAATATCAACACTCCCTCCTAGCTAGGGAGGTATTGAAGGCAATGGTCTTGATCACAAACATACCATTCAACCGATAGCATCATCGTAGTTGTACAGGCTATCTCATGATTATATCACGAGCACTATTATAATTATCATCTGATAGCATCAACTACATCATCTCTAGAATCCATACTCCATCTGAGTAATCAAGCATGATGTTGAATAAGTCACTCACTCCACAGAGTGATACAAGGACCATTCTTTTAATCCATACATACTTCCTGGAAGAATGATTGTCCCAACAGAGCTAAAAGCTATGCCATGGACTACAGAGACCATTCCTAAAGGAATGCCAATCTAGGATTATTTTCTAATCAAGTCATAGAGATCCGTCTCAACCTATATGCCTTAGAAAATATCAACACAATTGATAGTCTACACGGTAATCAAAACAATGTTATTCAATAGTAGTACACAACTACAATCCAGTGGTACACTACCATACCAAGTAGCACACAACTTCTTAATCAATGACACATAGTCACAACCAGTGGAACACATCCACCACAATAGCATACATCTATTGTCCAGAGACATATAGTCTCCATAGCAATCATATCATCTGATATCAACCTACACAGAAAAACAATATCATGATATAAACTGAGTCATCTAGGCCATTCTTCCACTCACATATGTGAGATATGGAAGAGCATCTTCCAGAAGGTAAAACATCATCCATGATCCATCTGGACTATTCTTCTCAAGCATATAAGAATAATTGTCATGATTTCTGAACCTAGACCATTCACCTAACTGGGCCATTCCTCCAGCATTAAACAAAGTGCAAGTTGGAGAAAATGAGTCTTCCCTTGGGAATGATTGTCCAGACCATTTCCTAAGGAAATGATTTTCTTGCACCAACCTCCAAAACAGACCATTCTTTGAAACTGCTCACAACTGTGAACTTCGAAAGAATGGTTGCCTGGCGAGGCGGACCATTCTACTTGACCATTATTGAGAGTGACTATCAAGAAGAAAGAATGTCCTATACCATTCCCCCACACTGGACACAAGGGGAATCATTGTATATGGTAGATCAACAATCTATCTAACCATTTTCATTACAAAAATGATTGTCTGATCTATACCATTTTCTGAACTGGAAAATGTTTGTCCGTCAGAAATCTCAAACCACTTTCTGAACTGGAAAGGAAGTGTTCATCCTGGACCATTTTTCAAACTGAAAAATTATTGTCCATAACTCAATAACACATCAGTGCTCCCTCCCAACCTGGGAGTCATCCCTTCCCTTTTCAATAAGAAAGTCATCTCCACGAGCTTCAACTTGTTTCTTGAGTATGCAAACTTTTTCATCTTGGACAGAGGCTTTACCAAAATATCTGCTATCTACTCATCTATGGAGATATATTGGAGAACCACTTCTCTTTTCTGGACCTCATCATGGAGAATGTAATGCTTTATCTCAATGTACTTTGGTATTTCTGGAACATTGGTTTTCTCTAAAGGCTTCATATAACTCTTGATCATTACAATATATCATGGTTGGATTCATCTCTTTTGTCTCCTGTTAGCTCATGACATCGTGGTAAGGCTCAAACTGGAACATATCCAAGTGTCACTTATGTCATCATGAGGGTTTGTCATGGATTAACAATCCATCATCCTGGACTTCTGAGTAACCATTCTCATACAATATCTTTGTTATAGAAAGTTTTCACCATGCTTATGTTGTTCAATGGAGGATATGCACCAAGTTGTCTTCTTCCATCTGCATACAAGAGTCTCTTTCTGGTATACCTCAAAACCTTGAGGTTGCTCTACATATGATTCTTTGTTCAATTACTCTGTTGAGGAGAACAGTCCTTACATTCACCTAATGTAAACTCCAGCCCATGGATATTACAGGAGATATAATGGCTCGGGTAGAGGTATGTCTGGTTACTGGAACAAGCTATCATCATAGTCTTCTCCCTCCATATGGTAGAACCTTTAGTTTTGGATATCACAATTCTTCCTTTCATAAGTCTTCCATACAKTGTTCTTCATCATAAATTCCATTTCTTCTGCTTGATTGCTTCTAGTGGGTTCAGACCAAGCTGGTAGTCTTGTGATTCTTGATATAATGACTGGTTGTTCTGGATTTTCTTTCTCTCTTGGAATATTCATTTTCTTCCTCATGTTTCTCTTTAGTTCTTGGGTCCATGGAGTTTTCTATAGTTTCCATTCCCTGAAGATTCCAACTTCTTCCTTTCATCATAGGATCATGGATGTGGATGGACAACGAGGGATACTTTAAGGCTTCTTTTCGAAGAAGAATTCTTCTAAATTCAAACTGAACACGTGTTGTTTTTCATGGCTGCTACCATCAATGGGAACATGGATAGATACTTCATAATCCTTGGTGGATCATATTATTTAGTATTAGCTCCCTCCTAATCCTTGCTTCATGCATGAATGCATGCTCTTCTTTTGGAATTATATGATCGACTCCCTCCAACTAAGAGAGTCCATGCTTCTGTCTGCATCCTTATTGCCTTCTGCAAAGTGTCACAAGTATTTTTCTAATTTCCTCTTGATTGCTTACTTCTTTCTATTTTTTACTTCTTCCAAGATTCTTCAAGTTTGATTCTGATTTCATATTATCTTGCAGTTGTTACTTATGTTAATAGCTTCCACATGAATTGTTACAAAGGGTTGTCGATGTACTTCATCTTTTCATGTGTATTGCTTGACTTGTACTCATCATGATATCAATCCTTATCTTGTTATTCTTCCATAGGCATTGTTTCTCTTTGAACATCTTATCTTCTAAGAAATAGATATGCAAGATATGTACATAAATTAAGTAAACATGGTATGTACAAGAATTATGAAGAATATTGTTACCTTGTCTTAGAAGAAGAAGTTTGTTTTATCCTTCTTGGCCTTCTTTGAGGGTTCCCTTTCTTCAACAACTAATGCTTCGTGTGTTTCCTTCCTTTTCTTTAACTCGGGACAATGATTCTTGTAGTGACCATATTTTCAACAATTGAAGCATTGTATTTTTGACATATCTTTCTCTTGATTTGATTTCTTCCTTGAGCCAAACTTATTTTTATTCCTGAAATTATTGAAACTTCTTGTGAAAGCTTGATCATTGTATTTATTTTGGGGTTTCTCTTTTGCACTAATCCTTGATTCTTCTTGTACACATCAAATCCAAAGTTCTTCAAATGTGGGATACTCCTTTCTTGTGTTCATGCTTGCGGGAAATGAAACCCATGTCTTGGGAAGCCCATTGAGTACTATATTTACTAGTTCCTTCTCTGAAATGATTTCTTCAATAGCTTGTAGTTGATCTCTTAACTAAGATATTCTCACAAGGTATGATGTTATGTTTTCATCATCATTCATTTTCATGTCACGGAGCTCATTCTTCAGACTCATTACTTGTCCAATGTTTCTGACTAAGAAGAGGTTTGTTAGGGCATCATACATCTTCTTAGATGAGTCAAGATGGGAGAGGTAGGATATCAAGTGGTATTTTATAGATTTCACCATGATACTCATGGAATTGATGTCACTGTCTCTGAACTTCTCCATAACTACAACGTTCTAAGGTTCCTTCTCTTTTCCTTCTTCAAACTGTGGTTCCACGATCTTTCCTTTCACAATATCCAACACTTTATTCTTGGAAAGGATGAGGTCAATTATTCTCTTCCATGCTCTAAAGTTAGAAGCCCCTTCTAACTTGTTTTCTGACTTCATAGAGTAAGTCATAATTTCTTTGACTTGGTCAACCCTTGATTTTGACCAAAAAATCAAACTTGACGTCTTAGCTTGATGAGAGTACCAAGAGATGCACTAGGCTTGGGAGCACTAGGATATCTAGAAATTAGGTCAATATCTTCACTGAAGGTGCCTCAACAAGAGGGTTAGGGTTTCATTGATGCAATAAAAACTGGTTGTAAATGTAACTTTCACTGAGAAAATCCTCCCAATCTATCTTCCAGCGGTTAGACTCTCCAAAGATATTGTGGGCCCATAACCTATTATAAAGTAATGGATGTGCTCATTTAACCATAGACGATATAACAATATTTTCACCCAACCATAAGTCGAAGCCACCCCCGAGCACCTTAACCTTGACAGAGAATGATTCTGGAAGAAAACCAATAGCCAACCAAGGCTAATGCATCAAGTAAATATAACCAATATTGATCATAAATTCCAACCATAACCAATAGAAAATCTGAGCCTAAACCAAGAATACAGATTGCAGTAGCTGTCGGCTACAACTACTCCCCAGACTTACGCACTTGCCCAGTTTCTGCAGTGCGCACTTCTTCACTGCTAAAATTTTGAGTTGTGTGTACAAAATGAGGTTTGGATACTTGTATTTATACTGTTTTCCTGGGCTGTTTGGGCTGACTTATCATTCTGGAGGCTAACTACTTAATATTAAATATTTCCTTGAGCCGACTTGTCTTCTAGGGTTAAGTTTAATGCTTTAGGGTTTCTTCTTGCTTCCCGAAATATTCTATTCTCGTCAGGGTTACACATGGAGGTAAATACCTCCCGCAGATACCATAATATCAACATATGATACCATGTAGAATGTGGTGAGTAACTTCACAAGAGATCTAGCTAGCAGAAGAACAAACATCGCTTGCAAAAGTAAGAAGATGAGAGAAAATAATAGAATTGTATTAACCAAATGAATGAATGATAATTTACACATGATATAATTTGTATATCTCAACTAATGTGTACTATAAGAGAATCCAATGTGCCATAGTTGTGGTCTAGAGAGATCTGGACACATACAGGTAGTTACCGAAATTAGCTGCCACCTAGTCCTGGTTAACCAGTCATGTAGTCTTCATTTAACTGAGTCACATGTGTGGAAGTAAGAGAAGCACATGCAAATGTCGGTGATAAAACTGAGGTTTCCATGCATGAGTGACTTCCACTAGTATAACTAAGTGTAAATGGATCTAAAATGAAGAGAATATTCTCCTATAATGTAGGAGAGGTTCCTAAAAAATAGGAGACCCTCAATAATGACTAATAAACATAGGAAAATAAGGAAAAAATATCCTAGGTGTTATCACTCTGTAATTTATTAAGGTTGTCAAAGAAATGATAGAGGTAACCAAAAAACCACTTTGGAAACTGGGATCTAGGCCTGGCATATTCAGAGAAGGATCTCTTTGTAAGATTTAGATTTGTTTGAATTAAAACATTAGGCTAGTTATGATAGTTCAGGGTTCGTTTGTTTTATTGAATTGTTTGGTTGGAACAATGAAGATGGGCCATTGGGAAAATGGAGTCACAGTTGTTGTTGTTGTATTAGTGACAACAACAATGACAGTTTGAGTCTCAGACTTATATTCTATGAAGGAAGGAAGGGAAAAGGAAAGGGAGTTGGAGCCTCCTTTCGATTGGAGCCAAAAAATCTAGGGAGTCATAGCTTCCTTTAGGTTGGAGCCTGTAAATCAAGGTGTTGGAGCCTCCTTTTAATTGGAGATCGAGAATCCAGGGAGTTGTAGCTTCCTTCAGGTTGGATCCTATAAATTAGGGGGTTGAAGCCTCCTTCCAGTTGGTGTTGGAGAATCTAGGGAGTTGGAAGTTTCTTCAAGTTGGAGTCGATAAATAGGGGATTGGTTCCTCCTTCCAGATGGTGCTAGAGAATTTTGGAAGTTGGTTCTTCCTATGGATGTAATACTCAATATATATATATATATATATATTAAAAATAGTTCCATGGTTTTCTCCCATTTGGGTTTCCACATAAAACTCTTATGTACTGTGCATCTATGGTTCTATGTTTATGATATGTTAAATGAAATCATAAGTGAATGGACTTGTTGATAACGTAATATTTATATGTTAATTTTGAAAATGGTAAAAAGTTCTCAATAATTATTCACCCCCCTCTCTCAGTATTTGTTAATATTCCAACAATTGGTATCAGATCAAGTCCTTCAGAATCATTTTAACCACTAGAAGGTAAATCATGGATTACATGGATAATGGAATGCAATATTTGATGGTCATAATTATGAGATATGGATCCCAAGAATCAAAGTATTTTTATAGGCATAGGGGTATGATGTTTGGTACTCAGTTTTTACAAGATACACCAGTACAAAGAAACCTCTAAAGATTGCATCCAAGAAGGAATTGAAAAGGAAGAAAAAAATAGCAATGGATGCCATCCTATATGCATTACCTGATTTGTTAAAAGTTAAATTGGGGCAATTCTCATCAACCAAAGAAATTTGGGATAAACTACATAATATATACTATAAGGAATCTTGTCTTGCAACCACAAAGCAAGAGCATGTTGATAAAGATAAAGAAGATGTTGAGATAGAAAAAGAAGAAGGAATCTCATTAGATCAGACAAATCTAGAAGAAGATTATGAAGAAGGTGAAGTAGATATTGAAGAAGAACTAATCAATATTTAAGTAAACTAAAATGAGAAAGGAGGGAAAACAATTCTCTCAAGGAAGAATTGATCAAGCTAAAGGAGGGTTCTCAAAACCCTAAAAAAAATTCTGAAGAGGTCCAACAGATTATCATAAATCTAAAGGTTCAGCTGAAAGAAGCCAAAGTGATTAAAGAAACACTCAAAAATAAGTTGGAAGAAAAGCAGTGTTTGGAATCTGAAATAACATCACTAAGAAAGGAAGCAAAGAAGAGAGAAGAAATTTTGACAAGTCATCTTAATGAAAAATTTGAATACTTAAACAATATTGAAGCATAATTTGTCAACAAGAAAGAAGATTTGAAGACTAAACCATCTCCTTGAAAACCCAACTTGAAGAATAAAATAGAACAAAAGAAGTAATGGTGTTCCAAATGATGAAGAAAGAAGAATATAGTGAGAAGCTTGAAGAAGAAGTTGTCTTATTGAGGGTTGAAGTTGAGAATCTCAACAAGAACTTGAAGAGCTCACGAGTACTAGAAGACATTATCAGTCGTCAAAGGTCACCATTCAATAAATAATTTTTTGGATACATTGGTGAGTCCTCATGCAAAGAATATGCAAATTCCAATCCCAACAACAACATTGAAGAGAGAGGAATCTCCACACTACTAGTAAATAAATTTGAAGAGAAGTGTTCTAGGTTGTCGGAAAAGAATAATGAAGAGAAGGCTAAGAATTATGAAGACATTCTCAAAGGAAGGGATCATGATCAACAAGAGTCAAAGGGAAATGAATGTAGAAGAGGTGTATCTCCAAGAAGACTTTCTACCTCCATGCATCAAAGAAGATTCAATCATTGTGAAGAAAACAACATAAGAGAATATCATGATCAACTAAGGAATGAATTCAGAAGAACTACATCACAAAGAGGATCATTTGCTTCCAGGTATCAAAGTTTCTTTTTGGGTTATTGTTTTTATTGTAATAAGTTTGTACATAAAGTTGTAGATTGCAGAGCGTATGGAAGAAATATTCAAGAAAGAGATTCTTATGTGGCCCCCCACAATATTGAATATTATAAATTCCACAACTATGGACATATAGTTCATCATTATAGAAGCATAATGAAGTCTTCCATGATGGAAAACACTGAAATTAGGTAAAAGAAGGTTTGAAGAAGAAAACAAGAAGAACATGTGAGTGGAGAACTCCCATAGATTGTGCTCACATGATTTGCATATGTGCGAGATCATGACGAATCTACAGGTAAAGAGGAAGATTTTAGAATTCAGAATGATGATACTACAATAGAACAACCTTATATATTGTTCTAATCCATCCAATTTGGAGACTCCCAGTAATGTGAATATTGAAGATGGGGGAGTCTAAGAAACAACTATTACAGATTGGAGAACTATATTTCGAGCAGTATGAAGTGTTTTCATATTATTGGAAGGCATATTTTGAATGGTTTGATGGAAGAGGTACAAAATGTCTCATGACATATTGGTTGATTAAGGAACAATTTTTGGAACACATCCCCATGGAGGTATGAAGGGGGCAACTGGTCATTACAAGGAATGTAATTGAGGCAAAGATACAAAAGATTCCAAGTATGAATTCAAGCATAGATATATTCATTGGTTTGAACACATTCAAGAATGTGTTGGATGACCTATTTTCCTTGTTGCAGACTCATGGAGTTTGATTTGAAGATAGAGAAGAATAATGGACATATTTGATTCATCTTGAGAAGCAGAAATATGTAGTGATCAGTTGCAGTAGATTCGAAGAAGCTCTCATAATAGTGAAGTGGAAGATTAGTCAACATTGTATGCAGTTGAGTAGAAGAGTCATGGATGGTTTTGTGACAAATGGACAATTATATTTGGAAGGTTTAGAAGACAATACTTGAAATGAACCAGAGAAGATACATGACAATGGATGAAAGCATGAGATCAAGAGGAATTGCAGAAAGGTAGATGGACTCATTGGCATTGTTATCAAGTGGAATGTTAATAAAGGCATATGAGTTAGAAAAGAAGCAGATTGACAAGTGGAACTAGCTATTCATAGGAAAGAAAGTCATGAGAGGCACATCAGTATAGGGAGAGAGAAACCGTCAAGAGAAGTTATAATGTCAAAGTCATATTGATGAATGATTATGTCATTGATGTCCTCTTAGTGAAGACATGACAAACCATGAAGACTTGAAGTCAAGTGATGAAGGAATATTAACATGAATTCTTTTAATGTACATCAGTGGATTACAATAACATGGAGTACCAATGGACAAGAAGCCATGGAAGAGAGGACATTAAACATATATAAGAAGCCCCACATTGATATACACGACATCTTGCAAAGAAGACAAGGTTAAAGAAAGAACAAAAGCAGGAGAGAAAGATCAAAAGAAAATAAGAAAGGGGGAGAGAGATTGTCAAAAAAAGGTATACTTTTAGGGAAGTTACCCTTTTCCATTGATGTCAAATGTGGAGAGAAATTTCATAAGCATAAAAAAAGGGGGAGAAATTATCACAAGGGGAGAATGAGTGTTTCCGTAAATGACAAAGGGGGAGATTTTTGGATAATTGGTTTTCATTGATGTCAACCCTAGAAGAATTCTAGAAGCCCCTAGAAGTGATTTAGTTATTGTTGATGTCAACCCTAGAATAAGTCTAGAAGCCCTTGGAAGTGATGAGTTTATTTGAAGGAATATATAAAGTGGACCCCTTATGGTGTAGCACTAAGAATGGCCCTCACGGGAAGATGCTTTGAAGAATCCTACGAGAATACGTAGTGGTTAAGAAAATAATTTACAATGCTTGGTCAAAAGAGTCTTTCGAATATGGTTAGGAAGCCCCAGAAGTGTGGTCATGAAGCCCGAAGTTGATTGGAGAAAATCATGGCGAAGGAAATTGAAAATGGATGCAAAACTATCATAGATGGATAGTCCTCTCAATTCTATTTCCAACACTAGGTGGTATACCACATGGTTCCTCACCGTTGAGAAGTTATACTCTCTTAAAGATGAAGCCCCGAAGTATGGTTAAAAATCCCCTAAATGGTTGCAACAAGAAGTTGCAAGTCGGACCCAAAATTAATTAAAGGATAAAAGTTGTTGCAAATAAGAAGTTACAGGTTGGCTCAAAGTCAATTAAAGGAGGTACTTGAAAAAGTATAAATACCCATCAAAGAGCCTCTCATTATGAATAAGCAAGTATGCGATCTCTTGGTGAAACTGAAGTAGTGGAGGAGTGAGAAGAAGGAAGTTTCAAAGACACATATTGGAGAAGGGTTTTTGGTAACCCTAATTGAGCAGACCCTCGCAAGTCAGGTATAGAGAGTCCCACAAGGCCCCCACAGGTTGCACGTGACTCGTCACGCGAGGCCCCACGAGTTGCACAGTTTTGTCTAACGAGGCTGAAGGAAAGGTTGAAGAAGGAACTATCTTCTTTATGGTGAAGTTGAGGAAGGTATGTTGGGTTGTGATCTTATACACCAGGCTATTACATGATTAAAGGTAAGTCTTTATGTATGTTTTGATGGTTATATCGTGGAGAGCCTTGATATATGCTTTGAAGCATATCTTGGAGATCTTTGGCACATGGCTAGAGGCATGTCTTGGTGAGTTTGGGAATATGATTTGAGATACATGGCACATGCTTTGTTGTAAATTTTGGA
>SNQJ01S0002739.1:26147-45631 GCA_010110895.2 Picea sitchensis | reverse complement strand
AAGATGATGTGTGTGTTCCTTACTTCTGACCTCGTTGTTAGACGTAAATCAAGATGATTCCTTGCTTCTGACCTCACTGTTAGACGTAAAGCAAGATGATGTGTGTGTTCCTTGCTTCTGACCTCGCTATTAGACATAAAGCAAGATGATTCCTTGCTTCTGACCTAGTTGTTAGACGTAAAGTAAGATGATGTGTTCCTTGCTTCTGACCTAGTTGTTAGACGTAAAGCAAGATGATGTGTTCCTTGCTTCTGACCCAGTTGTTAGACGTAAAGCAAGATGATGTATACCTTGCTTCTGACCTAGTTGTTAGATGTAAAGCAAGATGTGACTTGCACTGAGCTACCAGCTTAACAGTTGTGACATAGAGCTAGTCTAGTACTGTGATGGGCCAACCTAGTGCTGTGATGAGGTATTATTTTTTATACTGATACATATTGATGCAGATGATGATGGAATTATTTCGAGAATGATGATGTTGCCGATGAAGAAAACTTCCGATGATTTATAGATACGCCAACCAAGATGATATTGATGATGCTGTCCTCCCACCTGATGTTGTTGATGATGATGTCCTCTCTCTCTCGCATGATGCTGTTGAAGAATACCCTTCTTGTTAAGGGGGAGTGTTGAAATAATGTAACTGCAAAGAGTATTCTTATTATTATTGATATTTTATTCATAGGATCAATCCCCATTGTGGATTGATCATGTAGGATATTGTAATAGGACCAAATCCCCTTTTGTGGATTGGTCAAAAGACAATTGTAATAGGCAGAATAAGAAGTCGGCCCCAATAGTTAATTAAGAGACCCAGAAATATAATAAAGGTGGGTTTACCCACCCAGATTGAGAAGTCGGCCCTGCCAGTGAAGAGACACTTCACACGTGCCAGAACTTGTATAAATAAAGGAGGTTGGCGCCTCATTTGATCACAACTCACTTGCTCAGTTTGAGAGACAAGTTCTGATCTGTTACCAACAAAGGAGAGAGAGAGTGGTGCATATCTTGGAGAGGACTTTATGTTTTAGCATAGAGATCTCTTGGCATTATATTGGCTATGTATATTAAGGAAGTTTTGCTGGGTTTTCTTCCCCTAAAGGGTTTCCCAGGATAAATTTTGTATCTCTTGTGGATGTGTATTTCTCAGTGATCTTGTTCTTATGTTGCTATTATCTATTGAAATGCAAAGAACTATAATACTGGCATAAGTCTACAATTATTTGAGTTGTTATGTAATGTAATAGAAAGAACACCTTTTTCAAATTTTATCGTGATTCATGAATTCATGATAAAAAATTATCTCTTCTCTTATGACTCATGTCATTAATCCTATATTACTAACTACCCAACATGGCATCTCCAACAAATTAACTTATAGTCTACAATGTCAACTTAGCTATAGATTTGACAACTTTGTCAATAGATTTTCATGGTTGAATCAATTGATGCACTTTTCATTTCCAATTGTTAAAGTTCACCAACTTAATCCATAAGAATTTAATCATATTAGTGAAAAGTATTGTCTTGGCTCCCACCACGAGTCAAATCTAATAAGTGTTTGGCTCTCCCTTGCAAGGGGAGCCAAAAAGTGATAGAACCATCATGACCATTAAGTTAGGTTAGGTGGCCTGACTCCCCTCCTGGTAAAACCACAAATGGAGAACCATTATGATCATTAAGTCAAGTTAGGTGGATTGAATCCCCCCTGTTAAAACCACAAATGGAGTCCCACCTTTGGGTGATGGCCATAGGTTTCTAGGCTTTAAAATCTTATATGGTTCTTATAGAAGAATTCACAAATCCTAAAGTTTATCAACTTCGCACTAGCATCGAATTTCACAACTCATTATTTATAAGAGTCACAATAATTTGTTAACTCTCCATATTACTTTGCAACTACCTCATTAACATCGACTATATCTATTTCATTGTATAACTATATATTAAATCCACTTGTAAATTGTTCCATAACTATGCACAATATGATCTTTATATAACTACACATTAAATCCACTTGTAAATGGTTCCATAACTATGCACAATATGATCCTTTAGTGCATTAAGCTTTCCATAGCGATTGTAATAGCTTGAGACAGGTTAGAAATTGAAAATGTACCCCTATATTGCATGTGTTTGCCTTTTTTCTATGATTTCATTGAACACTAATTTTTCATCGTTTTGTTTTAGTTGAAATGGAAGAAAAGGGACTTTTGATTCTATCCATATAAATCCTTACAAGAAAATGTGAGGGATCATTTAAATTTAAGCTTGACTTCTTTAGGGTTCAATGCTTAATGAAGAATGAGGCCTTTAATATGCCTTTGAAGAGTTTGCATGAATCGGATTCTTTGAAGAGTTTGTATGAATTGGATTCTTAGTGATGGTGAAGAATATCATTCTTAGTGTTTAATTACTACAACTTCCCGCTTTAAAACATGTAATGGGAAACTTAGTGGCTAGTGGATATTTGATAATACTTTCGATATAAGTGGAGGTTTAAGGTTCAAGACTTTGGTATTTTTTTTTTCAAACTCCAAACTTTTTATTAATCAAAGTAAATAACCTTGTTAGGTTCAGGAATCTCGGAGAATTTTGAGTTTTATGTTTTCCATTCTTGCTCAAGTTCCTTTATGGATTAGCATTCCATTTCAATCCCCTTTTATTTTTATTTTCTTGGTTCATAGGATTCTAGGGTGTTCTTTTTTTGGTGTTTTTCATGGTGCATAACTCCATTGGACTAACATAAATCTTAACTTCAATAGACTTTGTAACTTTGTATGTCCCTAGGAAATGATAAGTAGTTTGAATGGCACAACTGACAATGACCATCGATGAAGAACCATGTGGCATTAAGGTTTCCACATTAGCAAGTCTTATAACAACAATGAGAAATCATGTAAGTAGGATAAAAAAGTAGGGATGTAGACTTGGATAATTAAGGGAGGTTAAAGAGACATATGAAAAATTTGTAAAATGACACATTACCATGATGATATGAGAAAATATAACTCATTAGGTGCATAGGTGAATAAGAGCCTAACATAAAGAAATAATGAGGCGACTAGAAGAGGACTAGGGTGACATGTTCCTACTCCATATTTTGATGTGTGTCATCTATATTTACATGGTAAAGGTAGATAATCTCCTTTTATAAAAAAACAATTCTATGTCCAATTCTCTTTTCCAAACTTCAAATAGATTTCATGGGGCGCTATTAATTGTTTTTCTTCATTGAGAAGGGGAGATCCTATCACTTATGTTTTCTAGTTTACAGAAATCCCTCATAGACCTAATCCTTATTTTAGATGTTCTTTATAATTATTTTGAGTCTATAGGCCTGCGTCAATTGAGGTGCTTATGATTTGGTGGTGGCACAATATTTCGATGTACCCAATGGTAATTCGAAGCACCTATTTAATATTGTTTTGGGTTTGAGATCAAGTTAAGAATATTTAGGATCTTAAGGAAAGAACAAATAAAAGATGGAATATGCCCAAAAGAACAAGATTAGGCTACATGGAATGCCTTAAAAATGGACCATGATAAGGACCAATCAAAAGATGCCACATGGTATGCTTTGAATGGTCCATGTTATCGTAGTGATGTCGGTAATAGATCATGAGAACACCTAGAACCCTTGGGATGTGCCACATGGCATCTACGAGTCTTGGGAACTTGAAGATTCCTAAATCATTTTCCTTTGAAGATATGACTAACTACTTGAAAGTCGTAATTGAAGTAAAGTTTATAGTGGGTACTTAATTTAGGTCCAAGGGATTAAGGATATTTTTCCTTTGGTTTTTTATATTACACAAGCTCCTTTATGAACACCCCACCCTATTTCATTTCACTCTATAAATATGTCATGTTTGTAAAGGTTCCAAGAAAAATTAGGGTCATATGATCTCTCATTGCATAAATTTATCTAGAGCCCTATCCCTTGACTTAAATATGTCCTAAAATAATTTCATGTCCATGGGGGGTTGATGTGTTTGGATTCTTATGCAACCAACTACATAAGTTTTGACATCCACCTAAGTGTGCCATGAAGCTCCATGTGGCATCATTCTACACATACAAAAATGTATTAAATGAAAAGAGATCCAAGGACTACAAGGCCATTATTTTAGAACAAAAATTATCCAAATATTTACATGTGGAAATCTTATCAAATCCACATAGGCATGTCTCATMTCCTAATAGCATGACATGGACCAATCATATGATGCTACATGCTAGTTGGGCCCGCCCCAAAAATCATGGTAAGTACGCCATGAATATATAAGGAAAAGGAAAGGTTAATAGATCAAGTTTTGGTAAAAKAAACTGTAACAAAGGAAAAAGATAAACCCACTCTAGTTATATAGAGYCATTACTTAGCCTCCTTTGATGATTGAGTCAAATTGTAACTACCAAATCTACCTCTTTCACAATATGTGTGATATTCTAWTGGTCAATATTTAATTAGGCCRYCGTGGAGATTCAAATGAGGATTATGAGACATAATGGAGTGGCCTTGTCAAGATCCTARGAGWAATAAACATAGACTTTAAGACTRGGAAACATAGAGCAACCCACTAATTTTCTAAGAGAACTAAACGAAGGTGATGGATGGTGATTGATGTGGCAATTTCTCCACTCAAGAGGTGGATTTTTATTRATGAATTTAGGGTTTCAAATGGTTGGGAGGAACATGCACCTATCAATTATAGGATGATAATAGATATTATGGCAAGGGTTGGATATCCTTGCACATAAGACTATTCAAAGGGTCAAAATAGAGTGAATCATACATTTGGACTTGAGATAAAATGATGGAAATTAAGGTATTGTAGGGAAATATTCCCATATTATGTATATTATATTTATATCATGGATTTGATGGGTAGATAATAAAGATGTTATCTTTGAAACCTTGTATTCTTCATAGTTGAAAGGAAACTCAATACTATGTTGTAATCTAGACATGACTTTTGTGGTGTTCCTTGTTAGGTGAAATAGAATATTTAGAGAAAAAAAAAGGAGTATAGTTGCGAAAAGTAAATAAACAGAGAAAGATAGATGGAAATTTATCTATGGAATGCAAATAAATGAAACTAGAATTGAAAAATAACAACAATAATCAAACGTTTATTGATATTCAAAACTAGATGTGATGCCTAGTTTTCTCTTCGAGGGTGAAACCTCCAACATGAATAGGGATCCAAATACAATAATATTAATTTTTCAACCTATTACATAGCTTCTACTACTATATATAGTCTAATTGACCAAAAAACTAACCACCTGGAGGACCTCCATTAATGAGACCTAAACCACTAACTATTGGACCTTCTTTAATAAGGCCACTTACATTTATTAATTTTACACACTACTACATCATGGGGCATTATTGAATAAAGATGCCCCTCAATACATTAAGTAATATCCTATTATTCTAACTATGGGAGTTAGGGTGGGACCATAACATGCCTTCCCCTTACAAAGAAACCTCGTACTCAAAGATATAGATGAGGAAATTGTTGGAGAAATATATGTTGGTTCCCATGTAGCATCTTCAGGCTATGTATCCTTCTATTGGATAAAAAATTCTTGGATAGTGTGTTGGTGATGATGATGTTCATGTTTGTCCAAAATGGCCTCAGGTTGCAACCAAATGGAACCCTCCTCATCCAATTATATATAACAATGGTTCAAACTTTACAATTGAACCCAAGCACTTTCTTCAAGCATGACACATGAAATATTATGTGGAGATTAGAATTGTTGGGTAGAGCCAATTTGTAATCCATGGGTCTTATATGTTTGAGTATAATATAGGGTCCATAAACTAACTTCTGGTGGATCTTCTCCTTGAGTGATGTCTTGTTATAGGGTTGGAGATGCAAGAACACATTATCCCCTTATTCAAAATGGCATTATGAGCAATGTTGATAATCTTGTTGCTTCATGTGACTTTGATACAACACCAAATTGTTTATAAGGGTACGAATAATGTCAACACATGTTTTCAAGGTGTTATCCACCTCAAAAAGGTTGGAGAGGCTTGGTAAGTATGAGACCATTGACATGGGTGGTTGATTCGTAAATGAGGGAATTATATCCCACTCGCTTCACCAACACAAATTCTCTATGGAAATTAAAATATGTTTTATATTTATATATCTTGTACAAATATCTCTATCTTCATAATGGTCTATTCTTTGGGTTTAAACTACACACAAAAACTAACTAGTAATGTAATGGCAATCATATCTCTAAGTTTTAGCTTTTTGGTTTTTAATCATCAAATAAGCATACGAGGCATGGCCCTACCTCCATCCAATGATAGGTAGTAAAGAATGACTTTGTTGTTGACTGGTTCACTGCTCTCTTGCTCTGAACTAGGGTATCCAAGTATGAAGGTCGCATCCCACCAAGATTTATACAACACTTGATTCCACAACAATAATGGTCTCAGTTGTTTCTTGATTGAAACTTGGAAATTTGTATATCCTCATGTTCTTAAATGATATCCATACTAACATTAAATCCAAACCAAAAACAAGTTTAATGTATTGCTCCAACAATGAGTAAAAACTAGGATGTAGTGCATATGAGGTAGTATTCCCCCAACAAGATATATGAATAAATATGCTTGGATTGAGGCCAACAACTACAACATCATTTTCTCCCTTTAATACTTGACAATTGATATAGGAATAACCATGTATTTGTTTGATATGATTTTTTTTGTACTCTTGCGCTATTACTTAATGCCCCATTCTCTTATTTTGAGATGATCCCACCTCCGAGTATCATGTCCATATTAAAACTAGTACTCATATAAAGAACAAGTGACTCATATGTATGTATATATTAAGGGGCCTCATGAGAATATGAATAATGAGACAATTCACAATGTGATAAAATATATGAACCAAATAATTTCCCAAAACCAATCAAACCAAAAAATGCTAATGATATGGGAAGAGAAGCAATGGAACAAATTAAAGTTTTTTTTCTTTTGCTTGACAATTCCTTGGCTAGAATATACCTCTACTCAAAAAATAGTGCAAGTCGAGACAAAAATGACTTAGCCACCAAATAGTGCATAACCTTGGAGAGGGAGAGGCGTATGGCATATGCAGGTACTTATAGCCACAAGAAGAAGAAATTCACAACATACTTCTTCCCATGGAAATGTGTTACAACATTGATGGGACCTAGTTTTGGCATAATTATATCACCTTTTCCCCTTTATTTTCACACTCCACCACTCCTTTTATATATCTTTAAGCAATAAATTTAACCTTTTGGCTCATAAATCATTTAGGTAAATCTTGTCTTATCTTTATTGGAAAATTAGTGAATTATAGAGTACATTTGATAGAAAATCTATTTTTTGTGCCTAACTTGCAGAAAAAAGATGTTACAGATTGGATACATGCTACTAAAGGCAAAGGAATGATGTGATGTGAAAGAGTCCCATTTTCTATGGAACCCAGTTGCCATGAATCCAGTCCCATGCAATATGATTAAGAAGGATTATGCTTTCCACATAACTCATGTTCTATAGATCCTCGTATATAATGCATTGTTACAATTGATGTTGCTACAACTCCCAATCATCAGAACCAAATGTCGAGAATCTAATATGTTGAACCTACCATTTGTCATTAGATATTGATTCTCGAGAATTGTTTTGCTACAGAACTGTGGATCTGCCGGTGGATTCTAGTTTTCCAATATTATGATGTCGAGGTATAGTTGTTACGAAACTACAAGACAATGACAATATGATCAATTTTTTGTTGTGAAAATGCCATCCTCGACTGTAAATATAGATCACTTTTAGATAAATATAGATCATGATGATTTTCAGCAATTGATTTATTATATTATCTATTTTGTTGTGACTAATTTCTTTTAAAAATCAATACTCTATTTTGAAGAATCAATGATTCTTCATATTTGTGGCTCACTAATTGCCATCATTTGTCAATCAAGTTGAGTTGGATGTGATTCATTTGAACTCTTATATAAGGCAGAGTATAGAATTGATAAATAAAAAGAGGATAGAGAGAAGACAATACATATAGTAAGATGCAAACACAAAATTCTGTTGTAAAATCCTATTTACTGAATACAAGACATATTTTGTTGAATTTATGAGTATCAATTGTTGAAATAGCTTAGTGTTGTATTAATTCATAATCAAGTTGCTCCATGGAGAAAGGGACCACTCTGGAGGAAATTGGTGTTGCTTTACTTTCTAGTTTTACTTTTTGTTATTCCTTATGATTTTATATTGTCAATTTTTGTTTTCAATCTGATAACTTAAATGTTTGCAAAGATAACTGTAAGAGTTTTTATTTTGAGTGGTATGTTTCAAAAAGTGTCGATTTTATACACAATCTCATGATTGAATGCTACATGACCTAAGAACTAAATCAACAGCTGAATGTTTCCTGATTGATCCAGGTGGAAATTAGTGGCCTCCCACCTATTCCATTGGATCAACACACAGTTTCCATTTTAGCAGTTGTTCTACAGTTTTTCGGGTCCCAAACTTCTAGGGTCGTTTTGAGGGCCTAAATGACATTTTTTTGACATGGAAACACCCATAAAATATTGAAGGCTTGTATTGGAGAGTTATAATTGTGTACTCCTTAGCTAGACCTTTTCAACGAGGTATTGAGTGCCCCAAATAGAAATTGTATGCAAAAGTTATGCCCTAGGGAAGTTGACATATCAATTACCCCCATCCGGGCCCACAAACCTTTTTGCATTTCATCTTCTGAGGTTAGGGTTTTGTATGTGTAGGGTTTTCTCATTTATTCTTTATGTTAAAAAAGAATTTGGAGCATCATTGAAAACATATTCTTGCGAATGTGCATAGCCACCACATCTCTTCTCATAGATAAGCTACCACCATTCTAGCGAGTTCATTTCACTCCATATTTTCTTTTACAGTCTCTGCATATTTCAGTGTTTAATATACATTGAGTATTATTGTATCTATGTGTTTCTTACAATATCTATATGTATTTCCATGTTATATCTATACCTTCATTTTGTTCTCAGCATAATTTGGATTAGTGGTATCATAGCAGTTTTTTCTTTGTCGTTTCTTAGTGCATGTCCCCAACAAGGTCAGGGTATAGAGAGTTGGGTCTTGAGATATTTTTTCTTGAGGAAAACCTCTCTTTCCAGTTCAATCAACCTCCCATGGTGGAAGAACAAAGAGACGAGGATGCAAGAGATCCTATTAATTTGTTGCCTATAGAAGTCCTCACGAAATAGAGGAACGAGATGATGGATCAATTTTCCCAAATCCTTTGGTGGTTGACGAAAACAACATATGCATATTTTTCAAGTGACCACTTTGGAGGCATCGCCCCCTTCAAGATACAAGTTAATTTTTATATCCCTGTAGAATGTGGTGAGTACCTACACAAGAGATACAACTAGCAAAAGAATGAACATATCTTGCAAAAGTAAGAAGATGAGAGAAAATAATAGAATTGTATTAACCAAATGAATGAATGATAATTTACAGATGATATACTTTGTATATCTCAACTAATGCACATTGGAAGAGAAGCCAATGCACCATAGTGGTGGTCTAGAGAGATCTAGACACACACAGACAGTTACCAGAGTTAATTGCCACCTAGTCCTAGTTAACTAGTCATGCAATATTTAGTTAACTAAGTCACACGTGTGGAAGTGAGAGAAGCACATGAAACTGCTGGTGATAAAATTGAGTTTTCCATGCATGAGTGACTTCTAGTAGTCAACTAAGTGTAATTGTCTCTGTTAAGCCCTAATATTGTCTCATTACCCCTTAATTAGGGCATATTATATTACTAATCTTATTTTATTTATGTTGGCTTTAGGCCATTAGTTGTAATTATATCTCCTAGTCTCCTATATATACCAAAGAGACATTTTCATTTTGAATCATCTTGTACTTGAACATTTAAGTGAGGTAAAAGGAGGTTGCCCCCTCGAAGAGGCTTATTATCTGAAATTATCTCTTTTTCAAGGTGTTGAGTACTTTTTTTGAGGTTTTTCTATGCTATATTGATATTTGGTTCTTAACATATGGTATCAGAGCTCAAGGTCTTGGGGTTTCGCTGCTACATCTGAGACACATTGGAATTTTCACTATAACTTTTTTTCTACAACGTTTCAAAAGGAATGGCTTGGAGGATATTTAGTCGACAGATCAAGGTATGTTGGGTTCAAAATTCAGCTCCTGAGGCCTTATAATTTTGGAGATGAAACCTGTACAAGATAGGGTTCTAGAATCATCCTGAACTGAGTCATTGCGGAATTTTAGATATAAAAACGTTTCTGTAATGTTTCAGACCCTGAACTCCGGAGGCTATTTATAGAAATTAGTAAGGTATCTATGGTAAAAATTCCATCTTATGGGTCATCTTAAATTTGTATATACACCCTGTGTAAGATAGGGTATCTGACTAGTCTCAAGAAGGTGTTCTAGGTAAAACAATCATAACGTCTTCCTAGAGTATCCAAATTGAGTGGGACTAGTTTCATTGGATCGTGGACAGTCTGTAGTATTTCTGGTGCGAGTTTCAGAATTTTATATCAATTGGTTTGTGCGGGGAACGCTATACAAGCGAGATCTCCTGGAAAGGCCAAAAATCGGCAAGTTGTGGGGAAGTTACCGTAAATTCCACTTGGCACATCCAATTTTGATCATACATGTGGCATTGCAGAGAAGAAATATCAGAGAACTACATAAAATAAAGTTTCATACCCAGAAGGGCCGAAACTTGGGAGATACAACAGAAGAAATATTGTCTAGCAGAACCACCTCAAAATCAAGGTTCAAAAGTGATACTTGGCTAGCGTAACCACCTCAAAAATCAAGGTTCAAAAGTGATACTTGGCCAACATGCCACCAAAAGGGAACTTCTACACCAAATAAGCTCCGTAAAATCCTACTTGGACTCTTGACAAAGGTGAAGAAATGCTTAGGGACACAAATGAACCACAAAAGAAGATGATTCAATGCAGTTAAGTTGGATACTAGGATGGATTCAATGGAAGCTAAGCTAGATTGTACTAAGATGGATGGTTTAAAAGGGGATATCATGGAAGTATTGAAAAAATTTGTAACAGTAGGAAGACACCCATAAGGTGAAAATTCATCCCATGAAATTCATGATGAGGGACACAAGGGAAGGGTGAATCAAGAATGGAGAAACTCCAACTTTGGTTTGAAGACCAACCAATGCCTCCTAATATTTCATGAGGGAAGTTTGATGGCAAGGACCAAAACACATGGATACTGTGATGTGAGCAAATTATTTGATCTCCATAATGTGCCACATACACAAAAGGTAAATGAATTGTTTCTTTATATTTAGAACCCAATCAATTTGTATGGTAATTCCATGGATTTGTTCTCATGAATAACTCATCACTTGGACAATTTTCACAAGAAATGATAGCAACACTATGAGGATACAAGGAGCAATACCTTCTCTTTAGCCAATTGATAAATCTCGAACAAAAGGGTTCAAGCAAGCATCAAGCACATTGAGAACTCCAAAGATTGAATATAAAGGTAACCGACATTCTAGGATGAGCAACTTGATTGATGTATTCATAGGAACTTTAAAGGATAACATTCAACATGAGGTTCACCTTTGGGGAACCCAAATCATTGAGAAACGTATTTAAGGTGGCAAGCAGAAATGTTGAAAGTAAAAATATATATGGCTACTAGAAGGATCAATCCTAACATCTATAGAGAGAACAATGTTCTCTCTCCTAAACACCTCAACCTACACAAGGTTGACACCTCAACAATTGAGGAAAGAAAAGAAAATGTTTAAGGTTTCTTTAATTCAGACAACAAGTATAGTAAGGGACATAAGTGTGATGAGAAGAAATTATTCTACATAGATTGTGAAGAGGGAAGAAGAATCACATCAAGAACCATCTCAAGATGAAAACTTAAAAACAATTTTGTCTAAAGAGTTGAATCCTAATGATATCGCGTGTAGTGCATTGGCTAGAATTAGCACCTCAAACCCTCAAGATCAAAGGGATGCATCAAAAATAAAAAAGGTAATAAACCTAATTGATTCTCAAGGGCATTCCATAATTTCATTCACTATAAATTAGGCAAAGATCTCAATTTCTTTGTATATCCAACACAGAAAGCTCAAGTAATGATTGGTGCATTGGAGGAACTATCAATTGCTCGAAAATGCAAGTAATAAGATCAATCTACTATGGGGAATATAATGAATAGTCCAATGATTTCTATACTCCATGGTGATGTTGTAATTAGGAACTAATGGTTAAGCAAGGCAATCATTAGAACAATGGCTTTTAATTTTCAAGAATCCATGAAATTCTCTCTTACTAGGAAGGAAAAATAAATTGAGTTAAGAGGTATCTCGTGGAAACTCGGTAAGGTGATAAGCTCTAATGGTAAGACACAATTATTGAAAAAGGCATCAAGGCTGCTATTGCAATAACTATGCCTCACTATATGTTCAAACTTTTAAGCCATCTATTCCTCAAGATTCCAAAGGATCATTGATAAACATTTCAAAGTATTAGAAGATATTCCCAAAGGTCTTCCATCTACTCAAAATCATGATCATGAACACCCTAATTCCCCGAGTGTTCCTCTAACATCGCCATACGATACCCTATGCCCGTAAGAGTGAAATTGAGCACATGGTTGAAGAAATGTTAGAGGATGGCATTATTAGGACCTAGCCAAAGTTCTACTCTACACCAATGGTAATGGTATTCCAAGAAAGATGGCTCATGTATGATGTGTCCGTGATTATAGAGAGATTCAACAAGATCACTATTAAAGATAAGTTTCCCATCTCCGTCATTGATGAATTCATTAGATGAACTACATGGTTAAATATATTTCACAAAATTGATCTTTGTTCGGTAATATCGGATCAGAATGAAGGAAGAAGATACCCAAAACAACATTCTGAACTCATGAAGGCCATTATGAATTTTCTACTGGCCTTTGGCCCTACAAATGCATCTCCACATTGCAAGGGTTGATGAATTCCATTTCAGTTCCTTCCTCCAAAAATTTGTGTTAGTAATTTTGATGATATACTAATCTATAGCACTGGGAGGATCATGTGTTACATGCTGACAAGGTGCTACAACTACAAAGGGAGCAACAACTATATGCCAAACCATCCAAATGTTTGTTTGGAGTAAAGGAGTTAGAGTACTTGGGTCATATTATCTCATGACAGGCTTCGTCAAGGTAGACCCTAACAAGATTAAGGCCATGATGTGGACTAGCCGACCCCAAAAACATTAAAGAATCTTGTGAGGATTTTGGTTTGACAAGTTACCACCGCAAGTTTGTTCGAACTATGGAAGAATAGCGTCACCTTTAACGACACTAACTAAAAAGGATGATCATGGACTCCGTGAGGCAACTAAAGATTTTGAACAACTTTAAAGAGGTGATGTAACTTAAGGTCTTGACCACTCCAGACTTCACAAAACCTCATTGTGGAATGTGATGCCCTTGGGAAATGGAATCGGTGTTGTCCCAATGCAAGAAGGAAGGTCCGATTTTGAAAGTCAACCACCAAGGGAAAGCGGATTCACACCAAACCCATTTATGAGAAATAAAATGATGTATAAATACCACATGCATTGAAGAAATAGCCATTCCTTACCTAATAGGTAGGTAACTTCCGTCAAAATGCATCATGATAGTCTTAAATACTTCTTGAACAAAGACTATCTTCAAAAGAACAAAAGGTAAACTACATATTGGCTATGATTTTGAAATCATCTATGTGTTGGGAAGCAAAATGTTGTGATTAGATGCACCCCTTCATCTCAAGAAAGGATGAAGATGTTGAGGCCTTTCTCCTGCTATATCGATCATCCAACCCATTGGATAATATAAGCAAGGGATGACTAGAAGAATGACCTAAAAAGTGTGGACTCTCATTCAAAGGTTGCAGCAGGATCTCCAAAGTGCATCCGATACACTTACATGGAAAAATGATTCACCATGGTACAAAGATCTCTTATATTTATGTAAGAACTCCCAACCAAACAAAAAGTACTATTAGAATTTCACAATCTCCGAGGGCACTCTGGATTTTGAACCCAAGTGACAGAGTCAAGAAGGATTTTTTTGGGATGGCTCAAACCGATGTTCAAAGGTTTGTGGCGTAATGTTTGGTTTGCCAACAAAAATAAGGTGGAAACAATTAAGACCCTTTGTCTGTGTATTTTTACAGCCCATTAATCCATCCCAAGTCGTCGGGAGGAGGTTTCCCGCGATTTTACCGAGGGTTACCAAAGTCCAAGGAAAGAGCTCATCATGGTGATTGTTGATAGATCAATTGGCACGACATCTCTTTGTGCACTCTCTCATCCCTTCAAATCTAGTATTAGTTACAATCGTTGCATTCATGGAGACATTTCAAAGCTACATGGCAACCCAAAGATTATTGTAAGTGACAGGATCCCATCTTCACTGGACATTTTGGACATAATTATTTTCTCTGTTTGGTACTCGATTGGCTCATAGCTCATCCTATCATCCCTTAACTGGATTGGACAAACCAAGATAGTGGAACAAATTTTGGAAGTCTACCTTCGCTGTTTCTGCCCCTCTGAAAAACAAACACAATAGTTCAAATGGTTACCCTTGCATCGGTGTATAACACTTCATTTCATAATCGCGAACAAAAATGACACCATTTATGGCACTTTATGGATACTCCACCTCCTTCCATCACTCTTCTCTAAAAGAAAATTCAAGGTTCGAAGCACTGGAAGCTCACATCGAGAATCAACAACAAGTTCTCCAAATCTTAAAGGACAACCGACCATGGCACGTAATCTCTGAAACAACATGCAGATTCATCAACATCGAGTGAAAGAAGTTTTAAGTAGGGATTGGGTATTTTAAGACTACAACCATACAAACAGATGTCCCTCAATAAATCCAAGAAAGATAATAAACTATCACCAAAGTACTATGGCTCCCTATAAGGTGTTGCAAAAATATTGGTACTATGGCATGCCAAAATTGAGTTGTCTCCATCTTCACAAGTACACCCAAGCCAGGAGCCATGCTTAAAGAAGGTTATGGGTGACAAGATCCCAGTACAAACTATAATTCCAGAACTTGACGAGGAAGGAAAAATCATATTGGAGCCCAAGCCATCAATTTACACAAGAATTCACAATGAGGAATAGATCCTTCTTAGAGTAATCCCACAATGGAGGAAACTATCGGTCAAGATTACACTTGGGAAGATGAGTCTTTATACGTACATCCAGTTACTCAAGCTGCCATGGACAACACTTGTCTCTATGGGATGGGTATGTTAATCCCTAATATTGGCTCATATTACCCTTAATTGGGGCATACATATTAGTAATGTTATTTTATTTATGTCGGCTTTAGGCCATTAGTTGTAATTTCATACCTCTAGTCTCCCATATAATTAAGAGACATTTTCATTTTGAATCATCTTGTACTTTGAACATTTGCTGGGTGTGTTGAGGTTGCCCCTCAAAGAGTAAGGCGGCTTATTATCTGAACATCTCCTTTTCGGGCGCTTGAGTACTTTTTCCGGAGGTTTTTCTGCATGCCATACGATATTTGGTTCTCAATAAATTTCTAAACTAAAAGAGAATATTCTCCTCAGAATATAGAGAGGTTCCTAAAAAATAGGAGACCCTCAATAATGACTAATAAACATAGGAAAATAAAGGAAAATATCCTGGGTATGTAATATCTCCAACACCCCGACACTCATTATGGGGTAATGAAGAATGGGTCTCGGTAACAAGGGCCATGTTAGGTACCCATGAACAATGCAACCAATGAACACTAAAGAAATAAAGTGAGGAAAAGAAGAGAGGAGGAAAAGAAAAAAAAAAAACCTTCAAAAATACAATGTATCATAAGAAGAGAAAAGCAGGTGAGATCCACCATGTGCGAGGTAGACAATCTCCAAAACCAAGAAAAGATGACAAGTCAATGAAGCATGATCTGATGATGACAGATCATAATCTGCTTCAATGAGTGTGTTGAAGCTAAAATGTTGTAATTGATACTAGTTGACAAAAATCATATCTCTCCAAACATTAAGGCACTAGCCTACACCAAGATGGTCGAGCTAGTCAGAGTGCTTCCAAAACATAGAAGCAAACACCATAAAAGTCATCAAAATAGTGGTGAATGGAACTGTGAAGGCGTCATAATTAGTTAATTCAAGAGAAATGAGAATGGTTCCCATGTATCATGGATGAAACACAAATGTAAGATGTCCTCAAAAAATGGCTCAAATGTTTCCATAACCATTCATCAAGCCAACCACAAACAATCCTCAGAGTTGGTACCTTGCCAAGATGTCATCGTATACACCTCTTCGTCAATGTGTTGAAAGAAGATGAACTGAAAAAAGTGTGTGGATACCTGAAAGAAAGGCAATGTTGTCTCCAATCATGATGTTGAGGATGTCGATATGTGGAGGATGTAGAACCTAAAGTTGATGTTAAATATTTTGTTACTGCCAAAGAATCTGATGTCGATGTTGAAGAGTTTGATACTAGCAACTCTAATGATGAAGTTGGTGTTGAATATGGTTATGAAAGCTCCAAACTTGTATCAATTAGAGGTGCAGGCAGTGTTCGATGCAACTCAACTGTAGAAGAGTCATCTAATGTTATGGACTCTTGTGATTGAACAAATTGAGTCTGAATGGATGAAATATCAATACAAATTTCTAATGGCAATGAAGTCCCAACAAAACCAAGTCTGAATTTTTTTGGTCTCATCACAGGATGAATGGGATGTGCAATCCCATGTCCATTCTTACCAAGGTTTTCATTAGTGTATCCCATCTTATGCATAAATTTTGACCCAATACCATGAGTATGCAACTCAAAATTTGGTGAAGGAAGCTCATGAGTGATCATCAATGCAAAAGAAGTATTAGAAGCAAGAGATTAATGCAAATATTTCTGCAAACAAACAATACTATATTTATTCTCTTTTAAATCAACCAAAAATTGTTCATTGAGAAGACTGAATTTCTCCTCCATCTCATTAATGTGGGTGGTCCAAGTATCAACTTGGTCTTGATTCTCCTCCATTAGGATCCAAATGAGTCCAGAATCCCTAGAAAAATAGGTACACGTGTTTTGAAGACAAATCTTGGATTTCTCTTGTTCACCTCGAAGTTTGCTAACTTCTTTGACAAGTTTTAGATTTAGACTTTGAAGGGACGAGATAATTGCATATTTATCCTACATTACAATGATTCTCTCCCAATGAATGATATCAATGAGATATGCCCGTAGGAGTAACGATATGAGGTTATGTTGATCTGTTGCATGCAACTATAGATCTAATAAAACTGGTGTATCTCCTAAACTACGATGTGGGTATTGGATATTTTTGGTGAGAGTGAGCATCCATATGCAATTCATCTCTTCACAAAACATCAAATCAACCCAAATCATGGATTTCTAGATATCGTTGATGGATCTGTGGAATCTATAGATCTGATAAAACATCTTGATATCCTAAACTACGATGTGGGTATTAGACATTTTTGGCGAGCGTGACCATTCCTATGCAATGCATATATGTACCAAAAATAATATCTACCCATATCGTGGATTTTGATATATGGTTGATGGATCTATGGCACATCAATCTTGGAGAGAATGTGAGGCATAAGAGGAATTGTCGGTGAGTAATCCATCTTTCTTGTTTTCTTCAATCTTCAGTACCTGCAAATAAAAGTGATGGTGCGCCTTCTTCCTAGTAACATGTGGGATACGATGTTATAAAGTAATGGATTTTCTCATTTAACCGTAGACAATGTAACAATATTATCACCCAATCATAGGCCGAAGCCACCCCCAAGCACCTTAACCTTGACAGATAATGATTCCAGAAGAAAACCAATAGCTAGCCAAGGCTAATGCATCAAGTAAAGATAACCAAGACTGATCAGAAAGTCCAACCATAACCAATAGAAAGTCTGAGCCTAAACCAAGAATACAGATTGCAGTAGTTGTTGGCTGCAGCTACTCCCCAAACTTACGCACTTGCCCAGTTTCTGTAGTGCACACTTCTTCACTGCTGAAATTTTGAGTTGTGTGTACAAAATGAGGTCCGACTACTTGTATTTATACTATTTTCTTGAGTTGTCTAGGCCGACTTCTCATTCTAGAGGCTAAATACTTAATATTAAATATTTCCTTGAGCTGACTTATCTTCTAGGGTTAAGTTTAATGCTTTAGGGTTTCTTCTTTCTTCCTGGAATATTTTATTCTCATCAGGGTTACACGTGGAGGTAAATACCTCCTGCAGCTACCATAATATCAACACTCCCTCCTAGCTAGGGAGGTATTGAAGGAAATGGTCTTGATCACAAACATACCATTCAACCGATAGCATCATCATAGTCGTATAGGCTATCTCATGATTATATCATGAGCACTATTATCATTATCATCTGATAGCATAAACTACATCATCTCTAGAAGCCATACTCCATCTGAGTAATCAGGCATGATGTTGAATAAGTCACTCACTCCACAGAGCGATACAAGGACCATTCTTCTAATTCAGACATACTTCCTAGAAGAATGATTGTCCCAACAGAGCTAAAAGCTATTCCATGAACTACAGAGACCATTCCTAAAGGAATGCCAATCTAGGATTATTTTCTAATCAAGTCATAGAGATTTGTCTCAACCTATATGCCTTAGAAAATATCAACACAACTGATAGTCTACACGGTAATCAAAACAATGTCATTCAATAGAACACAATTTGTCTATCCATAGTAGTACACAACTACAATCCAATGCTACACTACCACACCAAGTAGCACACAACTACTTAATCAATGACACATAGTCACAACAAGTGGAACACATCCACCACAATAGAATACATCTATTGTCTAGAGACATATAGTCTCCATAGCAATCATATCATCTGATATCAACCTACACAGAAAAACAATATCATGATATAAAGTGAGTCATCTGGGCCATTCTTCCACTCACATATGTGAGATATGGAATATCATCTTCCAGAAGGTAAAACATCATCCATGAGCCATCTGGACTATTCTTCTCAAGCATAGAAGAATAATTGTCATGATTTTTGAGCCTGGACCATTCACCTAACTGGGCCATTCCTCCGGCACTAAACAAAGTGCAACCTGGAGAGAATGAGTCTGCCCTTGGGAATGACTGTCCAGACCATTTCCTAAGGAAATTATTTTCTTTCACCAACCTCCAAAATGGACCATTCTTTGAAACTGCTCACAACTGTGAACTTCGAAAGAATGATTGCCCGGCGAGGCGGACCATTCTACTTGACCATTATTGAGAGTGACTATCAAGAAGAAATATTGTCCTAGACCATTCCCCCACACTGGCCATAAGGGGAATCATTGTCT
>SNQJ01S0002738.1:120673-155117 GCA_010110895.2 Picea sitchensis | reverse complement strand
TCTCTGTACACCCTGGATCTCTATTGGTCTTCCTTCATCATCAATACAAAGCACCCTCTTTGCGAAACAACCTACCAAAGCTCGATGAGCTACTAACCAATCCATTCCAATGATTAGGTCATATGCCCCAAGAGCAGTGACGTATACCTTCAACCTAGTAGTGCACACTCCTAGGTATACTATACAATTATCGACACTAGGTCCTACAGCTTGTTTTTCCCCCGAAGCCATCTCGACTTGTTTAAAGTCATCATGCTCGTAGGCTGCCAACCCACTCCTTTTTAATGCAGATGGTGAAATGAAACTATCTATCGCACCAGAATCAAACAAAATATTAACATTAACATGATTTAGCGTACCTGAGGATTCTACTACCGTGGATTGATGTTCGGCCTGGCGGTTGTTAACCTCTGCGTAAATCTGATGGTTGCTACTTTCTCTCCCTATTGGTGCCTTTCCTTCTCTATGCACGAACCCTGATTGTAACTCTGGGCAATAACGTTGGTAATGGGGTCCCCCGCACCCCCAACAGGTAACACCAGATTGAACCTGTGCATTGTTATGTGTCTGTCTTTGAAATGAGTTCCTTCCCCTGGAACCCCTACCCCTACTAGTTGTTCCCCGAGATGGTCGTGGACCTGTCTGCACCGTTGGTGATGAACGAGATGCTGCACTAACTGCCATTGAAATCCCTGTAGCTATTGTCCCTGGCATGACTCTGTTACCATAAGGTGGTGGCCTTGAGCCCCCTCCCCCTAGGAAATGTCCTCGTGGTATTTCCTACGAATCCAGGGCAATGCGGAAATGCCGATCTTGTACCCCCTTATAGTTCATGTGTTCTTCCGCATAACGCACACTTTCTACTGCCTCTGCTACTGAAGACGGTTTCCACATCCGCACCATAGCTCTTATCTTCGGGTTCAATCCATAAACGAAGCGCTCTGCCTGTCGTTGGTCATTGTCCATATACGAAACGTATTTGACCAGTTCCATAAACCTGATCTCATATTCTTCTATAGTTATGTTTCCTTGTACTAAGGCATGAAATTCCCCTACCTGTTGCTCTTCGTAGTATGCTGGTAGATATTTCCTTCGGAACCTCTCCTCGAAAAGTTCCCAAGATACTGTGTCTGGGGTAAGGTGTAGTTGTCTTTCCAAGTTTCCCCACCAGTTCAAGGCGTTGTCTCTTAACTGGAAAATTGCGATCTTGGCCTTTGAATTGGACGCATAGTCCCTTAAGGCAAAACACCTTGTCATGCCTTCCAACCATGCTTCTGCGTGTTCACTGGCACGACCTCCGGTAAACTCCAGAAGTTTGATCTTTTGCAACTCTCGCGTGATGTCTTCAGGTGGAAATTCTCCCTTGGAGTTCCTTGATGCTTCTGGATTACCCATTCCAGACGGCGGGAGTTCCACTTCAGTCCCTGCTGGTTGGTGCCCCTTTAAAGTCTTTTTAATGGCTTCCAACGAGCGCAGTATGAGGGCTAGTTCGGGCGATGGTGGAGGTGGTGCTGGTGGTGTTGATGGTGTTGGTGGTGTTGGTAGTGTTGGTAGTGTCGATGGTGTGGGTGGTGTCAGTGGTGCCCGTGATGATGCTCCCCTGCCTCGACCCCTTAGAGTCCTGACCATCTTGTATGACTTAACCTGCATCACCCCAAAGTTATCAGGGTGAGTTCCAGGACGTTTCAAATTGGTGCTACTTAAACTTAGAAACAGGGTTATGTGTAAGTTTTCTTTACTTGTCTATAAACAGACATTACTCCATCAGGGGCATTGGCTAGGTTTGGGTTAGGATTAAGTGTCTAAGCTTGGTTAACATCGAATTTTAAGGTAGATTAACCTTACACTCAAATAAAATAATTAATTTAAAATTATTATTACACTAATTTAACCCAAATTAATTTTACTTTAATTTTATACTAACTTAATCTCATTTATATATAAATTATTTAATTTATTTCAAATTATTTTTAACACTTTATATTATATATATAAAACAATTGAACGTATACCCAAGGGTTCAGGCACGCATGGTTTCCACGTGCTCGTCTGGCTTTCTCAAGATCCCTCGTATCTAACCCCAAAATTCTACACTTGTCAGCCTTTCAACTCTCTACGCGTCCTTCCTCTGCCCCACTTTCTCATCCACTCAGACTTTCCTCACATCAGTCTTCGTCCACCACAGATCTGCCTCTGCTCTGCTCAGAGGCTTCCAGAATCTCCCTTGTTGTGGCTCACATCCTTTCCATTGTTCTGAGCACCTTGCTAGTGTTGGGTATTGTTGTATATGCTCCAGTTCGTTTTGAAGAAACAAAGTATATTGATGTGGCCCCTGATAAGATCCAGGACCCAGAGTCCAGTCTCCTTGAAATGTTGGGAACCAATCCCCTATCTGTACATTTTGCGGAGCTCACCCTCACTATGGTAAGAGGTATGATTCAGTCCGCATGTTGTGCACAGTTCCAGTACCTTCATGAAGAATGCGGGGTTATTTGAATTAAGAAATTGCATAAACCTTCCTTACGCTGTGGTAATGAATGGTGATTTCCTCTTTTGAAACAGAATGATTTGCTTGTAATTCCAGCCCTGTATGGATTTTGGTATTTTGATTTCAATTTATTTCATTTATATTAATTAAAAAAAAAAATTGTCTGTGCATATGCATGTAGTTAGATGCGTATACATTGTCTTCTGTATTGCTCACTGCCCTTTTCTCCTAACTGTAAAATTCCCCACTTAAATTTTGGGTTTCGGGGTTTCCTTATGACCGATGCCGAGAGTTTCCTATCCTCACGGACTCCTGATTACCGATTCTCTGATATGGAACTTTATGTGCTAGCCCTCGAGGCTAGACATCCCCCTCATATGACCATCGTTCCATGTGACCCCGGCCCCATCCTACATCGGAGTTTCGGGGTTCCAAATGTCGAACCTCACAAGTCCTTAGGGCTCGCGATTCTCCGATCCCTGATATGCTCCTAGCGCCTTAGCCCTTAAGCTATGCTCGTGATCCACACGACCTCGCCTTGTGACCACAGTCTTATCCCTTATCAGGATTTTGGATATCGCGCTATCGATTTGCATGAATCCCATGCCTACGGGATTCCCAATATCCCGATGCGCCTCTTCAGACTTTAGCCCCTCCTGGCTATGTTCTGGGCCCATACGAACCTTTCCAATGTGACCTCCGTCATATTCTATGTCGGGATTCGGGGTTTCGCAACTTCTCATGGCATGATTTTTTCGTCACCGAGAATCTCGAAATGCCGATCCCCGATGCATGTGTGAGCTCTCTCCTCCACGTCACCACTTCCTCGTCTCTCTATCAGGTATCGCAAAATCGCGACTTCCAATGCAACAATTCCTTTGTATGCAGAAACCCCGAAATGTCGAACCCCGACTCTTTTAGATCCTTGGACACGCGTCCCTCAAATTGGACGGCTCCGACCGTGTCGAGAAATCACAGATCGTGACTCCAACATGCGAGCATTCTATGTCCTTGAAAACCCCGATATCCCAATTTTGCGATGCGATTAAGTCCTAATTAAACATTCATTAATTAATTATTTTGATGAAGGGTTAAGAGTTAATTCAATTACGTCGGGATTTCGAGGTTCATGATTTTGTAGAGCATGGACACCTTGTCCATGAAACTCGCGATATCCCGATACCCGATGTCACCTGTCCACCATTGACCCTTCCGTGGGCCCCATTGTCCCTTGGCTTATCGGGAAATCGTGTTTCACGATTTCACAACTCTTGTTGCTATGTTTCCAGGACTCTCGATATTCGATGAAGCCCTCCTGTGGATCTTTCATTGATGGCGCTAGATGGTTGCCACGCGTCCTCGAAATGAATGGCTCAGATCTCGTCGGGGTTCCTTTCTTTTATCGGGAACTTTCCCGTCGGGAAATCGGAACTTGTGCTGTCATTATCCTCTGTCCTCACGGATCCCTGACTCCTGATGCCTGATGGTACTTGGCATTGACCTCCACGAGAGTTGACCTTTTGACACATGTCCTCCCTCGGTGTATTGGAGTTCGTGAGTTCACGAATCCAAAAACTATGAGTTCTGGGACTTGTGTTTTCCCGAACCCCGATCTGCGATCGTTCGGTGTGACACGACACCTTTCCACCACTCTAACCCTGGTGGTCCCCGCTCTATCCTTGTACTCGTCAGGAAATACCATTTCAGGATATCGCGATTCCCGTTGTCATGTGTACGTGACTTTCAATTCCCCGATCTCTGACTCTGCGGGATCTCCTGACACGTGTCCCTGCTATTTGGATGGCTCTGATCCTATCGGGAAATCGTGGATCGCGATTTCAACATGTACAAGTCTACACTCCTGAAATCCCCAGTGGGTAAAATCTCGATTCCTCCCCAGAACGCTGACGCGTGTCCTGCCGAGATCAACGGCTAGGATCTGTTCTCCTGCATAATAAACAATTTTTCTTGGCACGGTTAAAATTTGTATGGGTCTATAGTTCCTGAGATTGTTTTTTTTAAATTTCACTGAGGCTAGTACAGGAAACTAGTTTACACTGTTCCCTCGCGATACAAGTCTTCTAAATTTGCTTTTTCCGACTGTGCATTTGCAGTTCCTCATTTAGGTAAGTTCGAAATGAAGTAGGCCTTTTCAAGGTCTTGCAAATGTCCTTTTTGCATTTTATTTAGTATAATTCGTGCAGTTATTAATTATTACCAACTTCAAGCCTTAAACAGAAGTTTCCCTCGACATTTTTATCGATTTCAGGTGTCTAATTTACCCGAAACTTCATTGACGAGTATTGCTCAATAAAATTTAGTTATCATCTCTGTTTTTCGTGCTTAATAGCTTTATTCAGGCTGCTTTAAGGGTAGCCATTTTGTGGGAAGTGATCCTTCAAACTATCTGGTTCACTGCTGCTATTTTAAAGGGTGTTCCTTTGAATATTCAGACCAAGAGTGTATTATCCCTTTATGATCCAGTTAAAGGGTATTGCCTAAGGCAGTTGCTTGTGATACATCTATGAGATCATTTTCTTGGATAATGAAGTGATGCTGCCTGAGTATATTTTCGGATACTGTATCAGTCATATTGGGTCAAACTGAGCTTGTTTTGTTTGTAGTTTAAGCGTGGTTGGAGTTAACAATCGAATATTTTTAAACATCATTAATTTTCATAAACATTTTATTTAGCAAACTGAAACAATAACTTCCTAGCATACTATTGATTTTCATGACAACAACTTCAGTAACTTAGATTTATCAATAAATACTGATTTCATGGCAGAAAGAAATAAATACATAACTTAACAAAGTACCTGGTTCTGATGCTATTTTCTGTTACCTTTGTGCCTTGTTGTTGCCTTCCTGCTACCTGCTACACAGATCAACCCTGCCACAAATAGGAAAATAACTGCCCAAAACTATTTTCCTCCCTGCCAACTAGGAAAACTACCTAGCTCCAGGATATCTACGGATATCCTGGCCCCCGTGCCCAAAACCTCCAGCAACTCGGTGCCTCAACTGATCAAAAGCCACAGTCAGAAACTTTGTTCTCACAACAAGTCCAACAGTCCTCCAGAATCCATTCCCCCGTCCCCTGTCGAATGCCCCCCTTATCCCTCCTTCACTGACTCCTCCTTTACTCCCTTACCTGCCCTCGTCCCCATCCCTTATCCCTCCATTAATGTTTTATCTTCTCGAGACTAACAAGCTCTCCCTTGTTGCATACTCAACCATTTTATAACATTTCTCATTGATTTCTTAATATTTATTTCTCAGGTCATTAAATGTGATCTGTAGTTAAAGTATTACTTAGTTAACCACAATTGTTTTCTTTAATTAATTTTACTTTATAATCTTTAAACATTTATTCAACTAGGGTCGTTACATTTATATAGATCGCCACTTAAGTAATAAATTATATATTATAGGTTATCAAATATTGGTCTTAAGGAGATTAAACTTAGGATAACTCATATAAATAAGATATATAAGGGTGGACAATAATAACTATAAGACTTTATAAAAAACTATGTTAAGGTGATAAAGGTTTTACCATATATGTATGTAGTCCCTATGCAATTATCATCATAATAAAAGCATTGGAAGGATAATGAAATTTTTCATATTGTAAGGGAAAGAAGGAAAACTATAAGATAGGTATAAAAGTAAATATGGAAATAATGATAACGAAGAATCATTAAAGAATATTATAGTTATTTATATATAAAAATATAAAAAATTATTTATTGGAATTTAAGGTCTATGACATAATGGTATTAGATTTGTAGGTTACAACACTTAGCCTTTTTACGGGATTTATCATAGCAAAAAGATAACATGATTTTTTTTTTCTTCTTACCTCTAGGAAGAAGAATAAATTGATTTTGCAAGAAAATGACAGAAGTACCTGAGGCTCAGGGAGAAGCACATCATCAAAAGAATTGAGAACAAGGGAATGTAGGTGATGGACATCTATGGGTGGATTTGAATAATGACATACATTCATAAATTATAAAGACAGTAATAGATCTGAGAGAATAACTAAAAAAAGTAAGAGAAAATAATGAAAGGATTTTAAAGACTCAAGAGGAAGTAAATGTGATTATGTTGGAGAAATTATGTAATCAAAATGCTAATAAAAATAAGGGACAAAATTATATCAATTATAATATATCCCAACCAAAGAAGAAATCAAGAAAAATGGAGTATCATGAATCTTAAACAGAGTCATTATACAAAGATACAAAAGAAACAAAAACGTCTAGCAAAAGTAGTTCTAGATCTAAATAGAGGACGAAAAAGAAACTTAAAGAACATGATGAAGATATGGGAGAATTTAAGAAGAATAAACCACCAACCTTCAATGGGGAAGTGGAAACTGGTGAAGAAGCAGAGGCATGTCTCTCTGGTGTGCAAAAATATTTTCAAATACACAATTACTCAAGTGATCTTAAATCCCATATGGTTATTCACAATCTCACGGAAAAGGAGGACACGCGGTGACAGGATATAAAAAGAGTGAAAAGTATTAAGGAAAGAAAAATCACTTGGAAAACCTTTAAGAGATACTTCGAGAAACAATATGAGGGAAAATCCAAGGAGTTCTATGAACTGAAACTAGGAAATATTACCATGAAAAAATTATGTAGTAAGTTTCCAAGTCTTCTATGTTATATACCTTATATAGTGGATGAAAAAACAAATATTAAATGATTCTTAAGTTACTTACATAGTTATTATAAATATCGAATTGAGTTTTATAACCCCAAAACATTGGAAGAAACCATGAGGAAAGACAAACTCTGTTTTGAAGAGTATAAAAACAGAAATGAGAACTCAAGGAATTGGAATCGGAAAAAGGTTGAGAAGTTTGACCCTAAGAAGAAAGGGGGAGATTACTCTAATAAGAATTCCGATAAGATATTTTAGGGAGGTAATAAGTTCAGAATAAGTAAACCTTTCAATCAGCCTAAAAATAATGGAAACAAACCACCAACCTTCTTCAATAAAGAAACTGCCCAAAACGAGAAAGTGAAATGTTGGGAATGCAGTGGTCCTCATTACTATAAATATTTTCCTCTCAAGAAGAAGAGAAATAACAATGTGAAAAAAATACAAGAAGCAACTACAGTTGGTGAGTTGGCAAGGTCTACTCCAAAAATCAACGCAACCTTGGAAAATCGACAGGCAGATCATCAAACTTCAATGGTAGAAATTAAAAGTATGATACATAAAAAACCAGTCATTGCTTTGATTAATCTAGGTGCTAGTTTAAGTTATATTTCACCAAGAGGTGTAGAAATTTGTAAACTACATAAAGAAAAGTTTGAAAAGTTCTAGTTAGTAAAATTAGCTACATGAACTAAAAGAATAATTAGAGAAATTATTAAAAACTTCTAACTTGGTATGAATGAATTAAAAACACAGATATACTTAAACATATAACCTTTAGAGTCTTATGATATACTAATCGGTATGGATTGGCTGGAGAAATTTAAAGTGGTCTTAGATTGTTACAATAAATAATTTACCTGTGTATATGGGAGGGGTAACATTATAAACATTAAAGGATTATAAAGACCTATTAGTATTAGATAAATAACAAGATTAGAAGTTAAAATATGCATTTGAAAAGGGTGTAAAATACTTTCCGTACACATAAATTATAATGAAAAAGAGGAAAGTAAAAATGAGTTAGATAACTTTCCTGTATTACAGGAGTTTCAAGATGTATTCCAATATATTCTTGGAATACCTCTTAAGAGAGAAATAGATTTCTCCATAGATATAATACCCGGAGAAGTACCTGCTTCAAAATCTCCTTATAGGATGAATATCCTAGACTTAAATGAATTAAAAAGTAGATTTCAAGAATTGATAGATAAGGAATATATCTAACCAAGTGTGTATCCATGAGGAGCACCAATACTTTTTGTGAGAAATAAATATGGAACTTTACATCTCTATATTGATTAAAGACAACTGAATAAAATGACTATTAAAAATAGATACTCATTACCTCGTATCAATGATCTATTTGATCAAGTACGGGGAGCTACAATATTTTCTAAGATTGACTTACGTTATGGTTATCATCAAGTTAGGATAAAGGATTAATATATTTATAAAACATCTTTTAGAGCTAGGTACAGACATTATGAATTTTTCATAATACCTTTTGGACTGACTAATTCCCTAGCTTCATTCATGTGCTTGATGAACAATATTTGGGCAAGTGTCTAGATAAATTTGCGATCATATTTATAGAATATATACTCATCTATTCAAAGGATGAAAAGGATCGTGAAGAACACTTAATAATAGTATTACAAATACTAAGATAACATAAATTATATGCAAAGATAAGTAAGTGAGAAATTTATAAAGACCAAATTTAGTATTTGGGACATATACTTTCCAAGGAAGGTATAGAAGTTGATCCAAACACAATAAAGGCTATAATGAATTGGCTTGAACCTAAAGATGTTTCAGACATAAGATCCTTTATGGGTAGAATTGGTTATTAACATATTTTTATATAAGGGTTCTCTAATATTTCATACCCCATAATATCAATACAAAAGAAAGGAACTAAGTTCATCTGGTCTGAGAAATGTCAAGAAAGTTTTAACAAATTAAAACAACTCTTAACTACAACTCCTATATCAAAATTGACAGATATATATAAGGACTTTGTAGTATGTCCTGATGCATGCTACGAAGGGCTTGGTGCTGTGTTAATGCAAGAAAACCATGTAATAGATTATGAGTCTCAGAAATTAAATAGACATGAAGAAAATTATGTAACTCATGAGTGGGAATTGGCTGCAATAATACATGCATTAAATATGTGGAGGCACTACCTGGTAGGAAAAAAATCTCTATTGTTGAAAAATAACATTGCCTTAAAATATATGTTTTATAAACAAAATTTAAATGCTTCCCAAGGAAGGTGGTTAGCCTTCTTAAGCGACTATCAATTTTAGATAAAACACACAAAGGGAAAAGAAAATAAGGTGGAAGATGAATTAAGTAGACATGCAAATATGATCTATAGAGTACTATAAATAACTATGAAACATATTTAGAAGAAAGGGTAAGAATAGCAGTTGAAAAAGACCGAGAATATCAAAATATCAAGTTAAAGATTGCTAATTATTCAACAGGAATGGAAGAATTAGACTTTAGATTCTCAAAAAGTGGACCGTTAATGTATAAAAATAGATTATCTGTACCATAATCTAATGAAATTAAGTTGTTAATTCTAGACAAATTGCATAAGAAACCATATTCTGGACATCCAGGTTACCATAAATTGATTACTATGCTGAGAAGATAATTATATTGGAAAAATACGAAAGGTGAAACAAATGAATATCTAGCTAGATGTTTAGAGTGTCAACAAGTTAAGGTTGAACAACAACATCCAGCTGGACTACTACAACCTTTACTCATTCTGAAATGGAAATGGGAAGTGATAAGTGTGGATTTTATTGTTGGTTTTCCTAGAAGTAGTAAACAAAATGACTCAATTATGGTTGTAGTTGATAAATTAAGTAAGGCAACACACTTTATACCTGTGAAATCAAGCTACAAGGCTATCAGTATCAAATAAATATTTATGAAGGAAATTTTTAGGTTACATGGAATTCCTAAAGTTATAATATCTCATTGAGATTTTATGTTTATCAAAAAAATTTGGAAGGCCTTATTTAAAGGGTTAGATACCCAATTCAATTCTGACACTTATTGTCATCCACAAATGGATGAGAAAACTAAAATAACTAACCAGATTATTTAAGACATGCTTATAATGTATGTTATGGATAGACCTGGTAAATGGGAAGAATATTTTTACTTTGTTTAATTTGCTTATACTAATCATTATCAAGCTTCAACAAAACTTAGTCATTTTGAAATTTTATATGGAAGAAAATGTAATACACCTGTTTGATGGAGTAATCCTATAAATAGATTGATGATAGGACTAGATATGTTAAAAGACATGGAACTAACATTGAAACAGGTACATCAGAACCTGAAAGTAGTTGAGGACAAGAAAAAAAGTTATGTTGATGAAAAAATGACTCCAAGAGAGTTCATTGTTGGATATCATGTGTATATTAGAGTTAAACCTAAAAATAGTTTTTTATGGATGGGCATGTATACTAAGTTAGAAACTAGATATTGTGGCCCATTCAAGGTACTTGCTGGAATAAGACTAGTATCTTATCAAATTTCACTTCTAGCTACAGTAAAAGTACATGATGTATTTCACATTTCATTATTGAAAAGGTATATACATGACCCTACTCATGTTGTTGATCAGAAAATGATTCAAGTGGAACCCATGGGCTAGTTCCTAGTAGATTCAGATCACATTCTCCACAAGGGGGAACTTACAGTTCGTAATCGAGTCATAGGACATGTAAAGGTGCAATGGAAGAACCTTAGTCCAAAAGAGACTACTTGGGAAATGGAAAGTAATATGCAGGAAGGATATCCATTTCTGTTCCAGGATGGTATTGATGAAAATTATTTATCACCGAGGAAGGTGATAAGTTCTAAGGGGGGTTGTATGTGATACCCACGACTTGGATTTTTTACTATTACTTCAATTATTGTTTTCAATTTAGAATTTTAATTATTTTCAAAACAAAAAAAATTGGCCAATTGACCAAAATTGAATTGTAAAACCTTATTATTTTATGAAAATAAACACATGCGGAAAAATGGGCACACATTGAAGCAATTGTTAAAGAGGGAGTTAGGAATACAATGGGGTTGGCCAAGTTGCAAAAGATTGAGACAAGTTGTGGATTTAACTTAACTTCAAAAAGACACATTCCATATTTATAGGAGAATTTGTGAACATGTGTGAAGTACATTCTGATAGGTGGTGAGTGATAAGGGGGCTCAATAAAAGTGTCACAAGTCCTAGAGGTGATTGGATATATTGAGAAGGCTACGTACTATATGACTGAACACAATGAGCACTAAGATATTACTCAGAACAACCAAAGCTCAGAATTCTACAAGAGGCCATAGAGGCCACTCCTTGGATTCTGAACTCTTCTCGGGGGTGGAAGAGGTGACAAAGACGCTAGTCTAAGGTTGGGAGGAATAGGGTATTCAACATGTGTTTTCCCCAAAGTTCTAGGTTTTATTTCTTATGATGAACATGCTCATTAGAAATTTTTTACTTAAATACTTACTATGTTAGTGTACAATTATGTGATTTAATTCTAAAGCTTAAACAATTGGATCAATATTAGAAATTTAATGCTTGATGTACAAGGAATCAAATGCGTTTATATGTTAGTATTAGAGATTTAATACTTGATGTACAATGAACATATGCATATTATATGTTCGTATCGAAAGGAAATATAACAGTTATTCTTCTTTACAAACATAATTATAATATCAGTAATAGATTATGGGTATCTGTAGGTAAGAACCTAATTACAAATCTAAAGACTGAATTTTGGATAGGAAATCCATATGGAAGGAACAAGACTCATCGAAATACAATATGCAACTAAAAATGAATTATTTACATAGGAAATTATATCGATTTACCATATATTTCATTATATATATATATATATATATATATAAACGGAAAAAGAAATCATTACAAATTCAAGAAGAGTTCCTTGTTCTATATTCAAAAAGGAATATCGTTACATAATACATTGTAATAGTCGAGGAAAACTCATTAAATAATTTAATGATATAACCTATGTATATATATATGCTATATATATATATATATGAAAATGGAAATGTTACATACTATATAGAATCCAAACGAGCATAGTCCGTTATAAACTATATATCTAGGAAAAGGAAATAACGAGCATAGTCCATTTATAAACTATATATCTAGGAAAAGGAAATTCACTAAACCGATTTTTACAACAACATAGCTTCTGTAGACAGTAGTCTACGAAGCCACCTGGCTTCTAGGAATATTACATTCAAAAGATAATCGGTGGACTAATTCAAGAGAAGTATTAAAACCTGAACACCTTTCTGTACTTGGGTATTCTAGAGCTCCATGTCGACCGCAGTATCGACACCTACAAAATGAATGAAAGAATGAGTTAGTAAGTTGCATGGATCATTTTAATCAAAGGAAAATTACATAAACAATAGAATAATCTCACCATCAAGAAGGATAGTGTTGAAATATCTCATACAATCGTTGTAATATGCACCTGGATGTTCTGGGTTGTCGGATAACTGATGGGTACCCTCACATATCATAAGGGCCCATCATTAGATATTAACCAAGAATAAAATTTAATGAAAAGCACAAGATATGTACAAAAATTCAAATCATGTAACCATTAAGGTCTGCACAAACTCTAACTACATGATATATCATAGTGGAAGTCCTAAAAATATAGACAATAGTGTATAAAAAAAGATGCAGGGTCTCAATATTTAACCAAAGACGAGAAAAGGGAAAATATTCGATCTTGTCATTGTAAAACCCGACTACTGAGATTACTGGGTACCAACGGAAAAACCATGAGTCTAAGGAATAACCCACTCAAATAAAATAATGAAGAAGAACTATTGCAACCAAACATAAACCTTACAGTCAATGTATAATAGGAAACATATATGTATTAACAAGAATTTGATGAGAGATATGATTAGAAAAGTAATATTTATTCCAACTACAAACAATTAACATTTTGAAGGATAAAACACAAGAAATGTTAATAAGTTAAACAACCCATAAAGTTACAGGAAAATCCTGAATGTTTAAGAGATTCTTCTTACCAGTTAAAGGCATCGTCCTTGAATAAGTTGAAAATATTCATAGAAGGTCCAAGGAAAACTATGAACGCCCAGAGCGTTACCCAAAAAAATTCCTAAGAAACAAAAACAAGAATGCTGCATATGAACCTCCACTCTGTAAACTCGTAAAAGGGGAAAAATATCAGGAAGCATACAAAGCCTAAGGAAGAAGTGAAGACTGTTGGAAAGAGCTAATTGTGGGACAGTTAGGACAGTGAAGATATTCACAAGAAAATCGAATGCATTACCAAACAACACGTATGCAAGTTTTAGGAAAATGACTGAATAACCCTCCTTGAGATGCAAACCTCAAGATGTAGCACATGCAGGACCGCTACATGATAAATCCTCCACGGAGAACACAAGATAACGAGGAGAAGTTGGCGAAGTTTTAATGCGAACAAATACCATAACACAAGTTTAAACCTTGTAAAGCACTCACATGAATTCCTCTGGACTAAGTAGTCATGTCGAAGGATAGGTATAACATGAACAGATGGGCTTACAATGATAGGTCATTCCAAATAATTTGTTCATGATTTAATTAAACCCTACTTATTGAAACCCAAGTTTATATATGAAGAATTACCATAATACAACATTAAGAAACATATGGTATAAAGTAAATTAAATAATATAAGTATAAGAACATGGTAATAATAATTGTAAAACTACAGTCATAAGAGAAGGACTATAGGTAACAACCAATTCATCGAACATTTATATAGATCACCACTAAAGTAATAAATCATATATTATCAGTTATCAAATATTGGTCTTAAGGAGATGAGACTTAGAATAACTCATATAAATATGATATATAAGGGTGGATTATAATAACTATAATACTGTATAAAAAACTATGTAAAGGTAATAAGGATTTCACCGTATAGGTATGTAGTCCCTATGAGATTATCTCCATAATCAAAACGTTCGAAGGATAATGAAATTTTCTGTATCGTAAGGGAAACAAGGAAAATTATAAGATAGGTATAAAAGTAAATATGAAAATAATTATGGGGAAGAACCATTAAAGAATATTATGTTTATTTATATATAAAAAAAAAAATATTTCTTTACTGGAGTTTAAGGTCTGTGACACTTACTCTGAGAGATACTCTACAAAAAACGGTTAATATATTTTCACCAGAGATATAACGATACAGTTTTAGGGAATATATTCCATAGGTATCCCATCCCCCTTCACGTACAAACCTTGGTCTTGGTCCATTCCTAGAGAGACACATGTGACCCCATGACACATTGATGAAACACATGGCTCAACCCCATTTTGACACATGGACCTACATGTACTCTTGATGTGGCATACATGCCATCATGGAAGTACTCATATTATCCATTCAAGTGGTAACACATGTCCTTTGCACACTGTGGGAGTTTCGTCAACCACGTCGTCATGACGACACCTTCCTCTTGTCCTTATCTAGAAGGATTGCAAAAATTTACAATCAAGGTTTCTTTTAGTTGGGTTTGATGGATGATAAGGATTACTCCATTGGAGTCCTGTATTCATGATACCTTCCTCTCAATGGTATAAATGACATCGAATACTCTGATGCAATGATCGATCATGATATCTTCGAGTTATTTCCCAATGGATCGACATATTAGATAATAGGTCAAAGTCTTCTCCACGGAGTTCCATTATGAACCTGAACATAGTTCTCTCCAATTACTATGACCTCCATTCGATTATGGAGATATTCCCATCCCTAGATTCAACACTTGACGAGTAAGGGTGATTCCACAAGTGCATGGGGTTTGACACAGGTACCCCTCTTGATCCTTCCTTCAATCATCGGTAGACATGTGTTTCGCATGGACACAATGGTAGTCCTAGTTAGCCAGATATGCCATGATGACATCATCTCATGTCACCTAGCCTCATTCAAATGAAACCAATATGATCTATGAAGGATTTTTATCATGGAACTTATCACGATGGATGGCCTAGATCATCCCTCAAAATACCCTTTTCGAACTACCTGCACGTTGACATCTAGGTAATCCTGACCATGGGACTCCTACTGTATTAAACACAACAAATCTAATGGTTCAGGATCATCCACATACACTCTCCTAAAGATAAATGGTCCTCAATGATTTCAGAGTGCATACCCCATGGGCTTCGTACCTAGCTTTGATGAAGGGTAATGATCGCCCTGTTCCACCAGATCAACGACTGAGGTCTCATATTGACTTCATCCTGACAAAGGGCCCATATTTAATCGTTGAGCTAGACCTACGACCACAATCCTTTGAACTGAAATAGCACTCCTCCACTACCTTAGTAGTCTGAGTCTCGACTTAGTCATTTTCATAAGGGTTTTCCTCGTGTGATCCTTTAGGGTTTCTGGTTTTTTGAGAGTTTATTTTCCTGGGTTACAAGGCATTTCATTATCCTCACCCAAGGTAACTCAGTTTTGTCATATCTATGGAATTCTCACGCTATCAAAAATTCCATACCACAATGCACTTTTGCATACACTGATATATATACAAACAAATACAATTGTGCATACTCACTCCCATGTTGCAAATCATAGAAACATCCTATAAATTCATGTTTACAATTATTCCTATAGATATAGATATTATCTATAGATAAGACACATGATTCACATACTTTTATATATATATATATATATATATATATATATATATATATATTCATTTTATGCACATACAAGGCATCTCTTGAAGTAAGCAATCAAACTTCAAATTCATAATGCATATTCATCAAATCCATTCATGTGCTCTAGTTAATACATATAATCGATACAAGGCACTTATCTAAAAGTTTAGAGATATCATGATGACTACTGTAGGGAAAACCACTCTCCACCCAATCGTAGGAAAGGTTTCACTAACCTCTACTACAACTAACCACCCGCGAGATAGGGTACAATCTCATGAGAGGATATATCCAAGAATGAAGTAATTCCATCTATCTAGATTGACTCGAGCCAGAGAAGGAGAAAGTTCAGGTCTCAAAGGGAGAAATTCACTAGTCCCATACCTTTGTGCTCTATGCCCGTGAGCTCTACAATCGTGTCTTTACTTTGAGGTATCGATCGGTCACGTTAAGTCAATTAGGAAGCTAGATAAATATTTGATGCCTTGAGGGTGCGTATTAATTCTTTTTACTGTGCTACTTCACTATCTATAACTCTCCTTATACTTAACTCATACTCTAACTAGCGGATCTTATATTGAACTAGAACTCTATAAGGAACAATAGGCAAAGGTACGTTAAGTGAATCGACCCAAAAAGGGAGAGGAACGAAGTCCCTCATCCATCCGATGGGTGAGGGGGCGTGAAACTATCTTACTGGATGGGGATATATTGATTGGGCGGGGCAGGCTCCTTATACAATCTTGATTTTCCAGAAGTCTCTGCAACTTCTCTTCTCTTTGTCTCCAACTGCTCTTTTCATTTACCTAGACATGTGTGTTCTCCTTGCCTTTCCTCGTTCCCTATTTTCTTTCCTTATTATTCAGGACTTCATGGATTGTGCCAGAAGTTTCCTGAAGGTATGTTTCCCATCCTTAACTCCCAAAGAAACTATTTCAACTACTATCTTGTCTGATAATCAGTTTTCATGGCTGGGAACAGTTTAGGTTTGTATCATTTTTAATTAGACATGGTATTGTCTGGAATATTCATTTAAATTGGTAATTACCTCCCTCTTTCGCATTCATCTCATGAAATCATAACCTGTGAAGGCCATTCCTTCAGAAGTAACTAAAAATATCCCTATTATATTAAAATCAATTATATACCATACAAAATACATGAAGTTTCATTGTCTTTCCTTGATCACATACATATATTTCTATAGTTTTGTCACAATAATAATTATATTTACAAACTAGGGGAAACATGGGTGTTAAAATCCCCTCCCCCTCAAAGGAAAATCTCCATCAGTGTTCTATCTAACAAAAAAAATCTATATACAACAGTGAACAAAAAAGGGCATGCTTGTTTCATGGAATCCTCCATTTTCCAATTTGCTTCATCGGGACCAAAATGTTTCCACTGCACTTTGACCTGTTCAATGGTTATGTTCCTAAGAGGGATATCTCTCATGTCTAGGATACACTGAATTTGTGGCTGGAACTCTCCCTCTATCTCTAACTAGATCACAGACCAATCAATTATGTGGGAAACGTCATGTATTATTTCTTCAATAAGGAAACATGGAAAACATTATGTTCTTTCAGTGTGGGAGGAAAGGCCAATTTATAAGCTACAAGTCCCACTCTATCCAAAATTTCAAAAGTTCCACAAAATATTGGTTCCAAATTGACACATGCCCCCATTCTTAAGGAAATTATTCTAGGTTTAATTCAGAGATACACATGATCTCCTACTCTAAATTATTTATGACATCTTTTGTTGTTTGCATAGCTCTTCTGCTTGTCCTGGGACAATTTCATATTTTTATTTATTTGGGTTATTTTTTGTTCTAGTTCCATTAGCATATCAGGTCCAATGGAAATTTTTTCCACTAGATTATCCCAGGTGATTGGGATATTGCATTTTCTTCCTTAGAGGGCCTCAAAAGGGATCATTTTCAAGGATTTGGGGTAACCATTGTTGTAGGAAAATTCTACCAGTGGTAGATACGATTCCCATTTCTTGTGTTGATGCATCACATGCATCCTTAAAATTTATTCCAACACTTTGTTTACCCTCTCCATTTTCCCATCATTTTGAGGGTGGTAGGTTGTATTGAAGAGTAATTTTGTTCCACAAACAATGAATAAATATTTCCAAAATTTTGAGGTGAATTTTACATCTCTATCAGATATAATTTCCTTAGGCATCCCATGTAGTTTGAATATTTCTTTGATGAATATACTGGCGATATATATTTCCTTGCAAGTGGACTTTACCGAAATGAAGTGGGCATCCTTTCTCAATTTATCCACGACTACCATGATGACATCATTTGGTTTGGTTGTTTTAGGTAGTCCTGTGATAAATTCCATGAAAATGGTTTCCAATTTCCATTCTGGGATAGGCAAGGGATGCAAAAATCCTATTGGGTGTTGTTGTTCCACCTTAACCTATTGGAACTCTAAAAATTTATCCAAATAATCAGTTATATCCTTGTTCATCCTTCGCCAATAAAACAGTTTCCTAAGGGATGTAATCATTTTAGGATAACCAGGGTGACCAACCTATGGTATTTTTTGTAGTTAATCCAAAATGAACCTCTTAAACTCGTCAACATTTTAGATACACAACCTTATTTTGTATATTAGTAGGCCATCACTCATCATTTGATAACTATCATACTTCAACCATGTTGGATTTTTTTCTAAATGTGTGTTTACTTTTTTGAAAAACTCATCTACTTCATGTGCACTCTTAACCCTTTCCTTGAGGTCTGTTTCATAGGTACTTACAGCTACTAAGTGAATTAATTTCATACTCCTAATAAATGCATACATGACTATGTTTTCTTTCCCTTTTATGTGTTTTATCTCAAAATCAAACTCACTAATGAGAGCCATCTAGCTAGCTTGCCTAGCATTTAGTTTGGCTTGGTCAAATAAATACGTCATCCCACTATTGTATGTCATGATTCCAAACTTTATGCCCAAAAGGTAATTCCTATGCATTTTTAAAGCATGTACTATGGTAGATAACTCCAGGTCATGGGTCACATAATTTATTTCATGTGTATTCAAATTTTTTGAACTCATAATAGATTACATGTCCCTATTGCATGAGGACCCCACCCAGTCCTTCCTTGCAGGAATATTTACACACATTGAATTATTTATTTGGGTTTTCAATTTTTAGCAGTGGGGCATGGGTCAAGAGGTGTTTCAATTGCTGGTAACCATCCTCACATTCTATTGTCCGAATAAAATTAACTCCCTTTCTATGTAAAGAGGTTATTGGGTGACCAATCTTGGAAAAACCCTTGATGAATCTCCTATAGTACCCTGTTAGGACCATGAAGGACCTAATATCAGTTACATCCCTAGGTGTAGGCTAATCCATAATGTCTTTAATATTATTAGTGTAAACTTCCACTCCTTTCTCAGAGACAACATGGCCTAAGTAGTGGAATTTATTTTGGAAGAAGTCACACTTACTAAGATTTTCATAGATATTGTGCTTTCTTAGTACTTGTAGTAATAACTTGATATGTTCTACATGATCTTCCATGTTCTTTGAATAGATTAGGATATCATCAATAAAATATAACAAAAAAATTTCCAAGAACTTTCTGAGTGCATTATTCATCAAACACATAAAGGTGGTTTGTGTGTTGGTGAGACCAAATGGAACCACCACAAATTCATAGTCCCCATACCTTTTCCTAAAGAAATTTTTATGGATGTCCTCATCCTTAATTTTAACTTGATGGTATTTGGATCTCAAATAAATCTTGGAGAAGATGGTAGGACACCACAACTGATCAAATAAGTCATCAATTATAGGAAAGGGGTACTTATTATTAATTTCCATTTTGTTGAGTTGTTTATAGTTTATGCACAAACTGAGTGTGCCATCCTTCTTCTTTACAAACAAGGTTGGTTCTACCCAAGGGGACACACTAGGTCTAGTGTAACCCTTGTCTAACATTGTTTTTAAATGTAATTTGAGCTCAACTATCTCTCAAGTACTCATCCTATAGGGTGCTCTAGACATTGGTATTGATCTAGGTACAATCTCTATTGAGAAATCAATATCTCTCCTTGGAGGTAAACCTGGTACCTCTTCGGGAAAGATATATCTGTATTATTTTAGTATAGAGTTGTATTCTAGGCTTTCTTTTTAGTCCTCAATGGAGTTCAATACTTGCATTGCATTGAAAGAAAATCCGTTCATGCAATACTTATTCATTTGGAGGGTTGATAACTTTTTCTCTAAGACATGCTTTTGAAATCCCTCTGAAGTTCTTTTATTCCCTCTATCATCTTCACATTCTAAGGTTTTATTATAATAGTACAACTTGGATTTATGGGAAGCCAACCAATCCATGGAAATCAACATGTCATATGATCTTAGAGAAATGATGGTTAAGGTGTCTTGGGTAGGAAACCCATTCATAATGACTTGGAATGTTCTTATGACCTTTGCTATCTTTCTTTTTGTTCTAGTGGCTAGTTGTACTAGCCATGGTTTAACATGTTTTTCTTGTTGTAATTTACAATTCTCAATAGTTTGAGGAGTAATATAACTCAGATCAAAACCAGGGTCAATCAAAATAGAAATAAGATGGTCTATGACCATAGCTTGCATTTCCACCACTGAGGCTTGGTGGTGTACTTTCCTATTGTCCAAAGTTGCATGATTTTTTGTCATACTCCTAGCCACATCATCAACTGTGGTAGCCTCTTGGATGTTGTAGATTCTCTTCTTGGTTTCTTATGAGGGAAGTCCCTCACTATATTCTCTTCTCCAAAACCCCAACATTTCAATGGTACCTTATTTATACTTTCATTCCTTCTTGAGGTTGATCCAAAAGTTTTTTTTCCACTTTCAGATGGAAATTTATGTTGATTCACACTTTTTGTGGGGAATTTCATCATGGAACCCTTTCCATAATTATTAAAACTTGAAGGTTTAACCCCTTTCTTCTTGAATACCATATTAATTTTATTCTTCCATTCCTGGAGCTATTCTTCTTTGGGGTTGAGTTTCTCATAAAAATACCTAGCCTTCTGAATGGAATATTATAAAGTGTTAGGTTCATCAAATTTAATTATGTTCCGGAAATATTGAGGCAACCCACTAAGGAGTCACTGCATAATCACCTTTTCATACTTTATGTAGGGTACATACCTCATGATTTCTAGAAACTTGTTGATATATTCATATTTAGTGAGTTGTCATAGTTTGAGTTCATAGGACTCCTTCGTATTTTGATCATAGTACCTCTAATATAAGTACTTCTTCTTGAATTATTTCTCAAATTTATTCCAAGAAAACTCCTTTTTACGAGATTCCTTTTACATTTCTAAGGTCATCCCACCAGATAGAGTCCCTTCCATTCAAATTAAATATATATTTTCAAGATTTCAAGTTCTCATAGTAGTTATCAACTATGAAATACTTCTTCATGCAAATTATCCAATATTCTTCCTATTCCCCATTTTTTATTTCTCCTTCAAAAGTAGGTGGATTGGATTTCTTAAATTCTTCAATGTAACCACCCTTGTAGTGATTCATCTTCTTCCCTCTCTTCTGCGAATAGGAACTGGTCTCACTGTTGGATAGTTCCTTGGAGCTTTCTACTTCTTCAATAGAGGAATCCTTAGATGATTCTTCAGTTTTGGCATGCTTCTTAGCTCCATGACGAGCCTTCTTGGGAGTTATTCTTCTTTCATTTCTTCTTTCAGGTCTGTGCCTCTGTATCCCATGAAAAATATGGGTTTTATCAGGCTAGTGTTTGTCCATGTTACTGGCTACTGGCCCATGTTGTAACTACCTTTGTATGTATGACATGATTTGTAGCAAGAACGCATATAATTCAGTCTATTTTTCTTTCTCCTTTATTAGCTTGTCATTGTCATACTTAAAGATTTGCAACTCTTCCCTGATACTTCTCATAGACTTAGCCAAGTTTGGAGGGGTTTCTACCACTCTCCTTTCATCCCATTCTTCTTATTTGTTATGATAAATATCTCCCCATTCATGGTGGGTAAGCATACTTTTACTTGTATCTTGTATGGGAAGTCACTGTCTGGTTAAGTGATGATGATACAAAATTTCCGTTAGTTGATGATTTACTAGCTTATCAACAATACATGCAATATTTATAAAAAGGAAATTTTATTCATCAATCATCACTCAGCAACATTCAATTCATATGTAATCATGCAAAAAAAATAAAGTTTCATCCCTCCCTTTAGTAATAAGATTTTAGAGAAATCCTCACAAATAATAATGCATGGTTAATATCAGTCTTGAGATTTTAGGGTTAATTGTTTGCATAGTAAAATTCGTTGATCTTCCATGTGCTGGGTAAAATCGAGACTTAGGAACCATTATATCAAATGGCCTATCAATATCCATCATTGGTCATGATCTTTGTGGTCAAATTCTGGGTGTTTAAGTTAAAATCATGATCATTGATAACATTTGGATCAACGATACTCATTGATATATTTCATGACATTAGTTGGAGGTTACACTAAGGGATTAATGGTTATGATTAAAATCACACACACAAGTCATGTGTGAGTTAACACATGGTTACTCTGCACTGTTTGTTCTGAAATTTCCACTAAGGGACATGTGGTGGTCGATAAATTCATGGTGGTTCTCTTGAGATGGTTTCATTATTACCTGTGGGTTTCTCACTTTTCTATGATAAAATAATGTTGGAATATTGAGAGGGGGCGATGAATCAATATGAGCACATTTTACCACTTTCAACCATAGTATATAAAACTTCAACTTTATCAACAATATTCAATAGTTTATCGCTTATGCATTTAGTATATCATTGCATCATAAACAATATCATTCATCAATGCATATTAAAAAACCATAGATACACAATACACCAGAATTTATGTGGAAAACAAAATGGGAGAAAACCATAGAATGGTTTCTTATATATATCAATAATACATTCATAGGAAGAACCGACTTCACAATTATCTAGCACCAACTGGAAGGAGGCACCAACCCCCTGATTTATAGGCTCCAACCTAAAGGAAGATACAACTCCCTCAATTCTATGGCACCAACCAGAAAGAGGCTATGAACCCCTGATTTACAGTCACCAACATGAAGGAAGCTATGTATCCCTGAATTATTTGGCACCAACTGGAAAGAGGCTATGACCCCTTGATTTACAAGATCCAACCTGAAGGAAGCTCCAACTCCGAAATCTCTGGCGCCAACCGGAAGTAGGCTATGAAACTATGATGTACATTATCCAACCTGAAGGAAAATTGAACTCCCTGTGTTCTCTGGAACCAACTGGAAGGAAGCTACAACCTCGTTTCCTTTCCCCATCCAACTTTCTTGAAATATAAATGTAGACTCAACCTGTCACTTTTGTTAGTGCCACCATTTTTCCTTCAGTTATAGTCGGTCTTAATCGAGTCATGGATTGTGTGTCAAGGCATGTGAGGTTAGGTACTTAAAAACAAAAGGGTCGAAGACATCAAGTGGTCAGTTGGCCCTTGGAGTTGGGAAGGGATGTCACAGTCAAAACATGTGCAAAAGTGAAAGTCTATTCCCAAAGAGTCGGTTCGTATAAAAAAGGGAGTCTCTGTGTGCCCCAGGTCGATGCAAATTGTTAATAGAAGTTGCATCAGCAAGTGTAGTAAACATTATCAACTCATTATGAAGGTCAAGAAGATGAAAAATTACGATGTTCGTATCACGTATGCCCTGCAACCTTTATCAACTGTACTTTACACACGTGGATGTGCTATGGAAAATCTACAGTTCATTTCGAAACATCCAGTTTCCATGAATTCATTGTTCCTTGGAACGATTCCACCTACTCTATTATAAATTTTGGATGCTCTGCACACATTCTATTCGTGAATCAGGTTTATGCACTGTTTGTAATCTTTTCTCGCAAGCCTAGATTGATCATGTTTTCTGCCTTGGGCCTTGCCAGATCCACTGTGTGCAAGAAAAATATGGGTTGCACCATGGAAACATCCCAAAACATAAGAAAGGGAGAGTGCAGTGGAAGAAGTTTGAGGCCTGAGCCCCAAAGAGACTGGGATTCATTCTTACTCACAGCAAGCATCCCCAAGGATCCAAAGGGAGTTTTCCCTTTGCCCGTGGAAACGATGATATCACACCGCGTGGATCCGGGAGGGGGAGAAGTTGTGTAGGAAGGAAATATGTTAGAATCCCTATCTCTCCAAAAATAGATACTCCAGACAAGGAGTAGGCCAAGGCATAACAAGGAAGCTGGGGAAACCCGAGTCCCAAATGCGTCGTGCGCAAGATCAACTGTCAAAGAATTACTTATGCGCATTATTCGACTGGAACCTGGTGAAGGTACAAGCTGAGAGAGAGGGAGAAGAATGAGGAGGATAGATGTCATGTGCACTAATGTTCAAGAGACATCTCAACAACTGAAACATGTGCAACTCGTCATCACTGAACTTTACCAGAAAAACAAGGAATGAAGACAACAACTAGCAGCGAAGACCCTTGAAGTGTCATCATCACAAATCCATGAAGGAAACGTGACGTGGCTCAAGAGATAGCTCGAAGAGGCACAAGATACAACTTTACAGCTATGTGAAACACATAATATGTCAAAATAAAGGAATGTGAAGCATTTCAGAGAATGTGAAGTGACTGAGGAAAAATCCTACGCAGCTCTTGCCAGCGCGCATAAGAAACATGATTAACTGAGTCCATTCTCGTATCCTCAAAAATAGATCATATATTGAAAATTTTGAAGGAGGCATCGTCCTTAGACATCTTTTCATTTTCGTAACACCCATGACAGTCAACAACCACTCGCCACATACACTCCCCAACAAATGAGCGTGCAACAGAAATCAAAGTCATTACAATAGATAGCGGGACCTTGACAGAATATTTGATCGTTCAGACTTTTTTCTGAAGGAAGGCATTGACACATCATTCTTCCCATGATGAGACCTCCCTAGTAACCAAATCCCCATGGCATAATACAAGCAGTCGTGATGCAACTACATGTAGTTGTTTTCTATTTTTGGAAAGGCGTCATGCAAAGAGTCATTAAGCGTAGAGTAGTCAGTTTCCTAAATTTTAGAGATAATATCTAGAGAGAAGGGTATCCCAAGAGGAACTCTTGCCTATATATTTTATCTTTTCAATGTAAGTCGGGTTGGTTGGAAAACTAGTGTAGACAGTGACTGTTGAATGTAGTTTTAGCTCGATCAGAATTTAATGCAAAAGTCTCGAAGCTTGATGAAAAGATTCTAATTGTAGCAGTTGGATGTATTGTTTCCTTTCTTTGCATACATACTCCCTGTATTCTTTATTCATATCTATTTCTGTCTAAATAGGAACGTATTTTCAAACCTGGGATTCACTGCGTAGTGCCCTCAGATTCGCACCATTTAGACAAACCGTTTTCCTCTAAGTTAACTCTGAATTCATCCTCAGCGGTGCTCCGAGTTGCTTTCTGTGTTTCCCCCCCCGCCTCACACAACGATTTTACATTGAAGATTGTTTCTCTCTTAGCCTTTATCTTCTAAAGTTCAGTCACCGAGTCATTTGTTTCTATCATTTTCTCGAACCAACTCCATAGCCCAAGGTATTACTCTCTTGCGCCAATATAACCAGAACATATTATTTCAAAGGTGTTAAATCTAGCCGATAGCTCAAAGTCATATCCTGTACCAAGACAAAGTCTGTTGAGAGAGCCCTCTCCAGGTTCGAAAGGCTAGTTTTGGATCTCAAATTTGTTTTGTAGGTTTCCTCCGTCATTCGTTTCTCAGCCGAACAAATTTTGCAGAGAGCTAACATTTTGGTGTCATTGTCAGGGATGAAATTGAATAAATTTTCCCTGGGAGAACGACTAAAGTTATAGTTTTTGCCCCTGAGGGTAACAGAGGGACAAACATATATGTTGGCTAAAACCTTTACCCTGGTGACTCTAGTCAAAAAGAACATTATCACCAAGTAACGTGGTTTAGGAACCGTGGCTTCAAGGATGATGTATACTAGAGAAAAGCCTGACCCAAAACCTATAGAGCCTGTGTACGACCCCGAGAAAATTATGCATAGGAATAAAGAGAAAGTGCTAGACCCATTCTATTACCTGGAGAGAAGTTTGTCCTTACCCAAAGATGGCACACAGAGCATTGACAACCTTGAGTTCAACTCATCATTTGAACAAACCGTGTTCAGGTCTAAGTCATAAACCAACTTGGATGAGAAAGTTTTGTACCAAAAGAGATTCCAAGCCCTAGTATCTAATACTCTCCCCCAAACCCCCAACCCTCTTAGAGCCATGGCCACTAGATTCTCCCCCCTCGTTCTGCCAGCCCAACTGCATGATTTGTCCCAAAATTATAGTGAGAGAATTAAGCTCTGCGATGTTAAAGGGAACATTTCAACCCAAAAGCATCTAGATTGGTTCAACGATTTCATCGACCTAGAAGAGGTTAACTTTGCAGACATGAAAATGAGGTTGTTCACACAAATTTTTATGGGGGAGGTGAGGAAGTGGTTCAAATCCCTCCGAGCATCAAGTATTCGAGACTTCACCACATTCGAAACTTCCTTCCTTACCATATCGGGAGACAATAAAAAACCCTTGTAGTTGTTGACGCAGTATAATAATATGAAGAGGGCACTGAAGGATATGGTGCAAGAATTATCAACCCATTTCATGAGGGTTTATAACTCAATCCCTGCAAAAGTCTAGCCACCCCCTGGGGCTGCGCAGCTGCGATATGCAGACTCTTTCGATAGAGATTTCTCCCTGTTGTTGAGAGAAATAAGATCAACAAATCTAGACACAATGATGAGCGATGCAATAAAAGTCGAGGTAAACATGATGGCGTCGAGGAAGATCAAACAAATATTCAACAAGGGTGATAGGAAACCCCAAGGGGATGTGCCTCCATCGACATCAAGGTTTGCGAACGAAAAAATTGACTTAAAGATGAGGACCATGGAGAAACTAATGGAAACAATGTCTGTGGGAAATAGACCCATTGCCCAAGAACAAAATGACCCCTAGCCCAGGAATCAGAATCTCAGAAGGGGTCAATTTCCTCAGATCTAACAGAGGGAGCAGAGAGACCAGTGAGACTAGAAAACAAGGCCTGCATTCCAAAATAATTACGTCGATGAGGATTTTGATCATATGTTTGAATAACAAATGAATTGTTGCAATCACAAGAACCTGCAAATGTTTTTAACAAAGGGCGAACATGATCGGTACATTAGAAAAAACGACGATTTTATGCTGGAGACGGATGGTGCATTGTTTTGGGAAACAAATGATGTGTTGTACTAGGAAACAAAATAGTTCAAGAAAGGTTATCAGAATGCCATCATGCAGTTTCAGATGAAATATAACCTCAGGAACAAGGAGGTGCATACTGAACCTCAACAGACAAATCCCACAAGGAAATATTCGACGGACACCCCTTCCACAAGTCGACCGGGGCTAGACAACTCGACCAAGGATGAAACTGAAAAAGAAAAGTCAAAGGAGGAGGCCCCGAGGAAAACGACGGAAAAAAGCAGGGAAGTAGGTGGAAAAGAGGTAGAGAAGGTCTGTCCTCCCTTTAACTTTGAGCATGAAATGACCAATATCAAAATCTCTGTCCCTTTTAATGAACTTATCCGAAAGGGTGAATATCGGGAGAAAATTATTAAAATGCTAAAAATGGGAGGGACCCCCGATACTTTGAATGTCCAAGATGATCACCATGCTATTATGTTTGGTTCACACGTTGAAGAGACAAGTGATACTAAGGACGTCCCTCCATTCTATGTCATTCTAAAGGTTCATGACATGACCCTGCATAATGCCATGCTAGATTTGGGCACGTCGCACAACCTCATCCCAAAGGTGATCATGGACGAATTGGGTTTGGACATCACTAGGCCCTATAAGGACCTTTTCTCTTTTGATTCGAGGAAATCCAAGTGCTTGGATATCATCAAGGACTTGGTCATGTCATTGGACCAAATTCCTTCGAAGAACATGGTTATGGACGTGGTCATGGTAGACATACCCCTTAAGTTTCTCATGCTGTTTTCCAGGTTGTGGGCTACAAAGTTAAAAGGGACCCTTCAAATGGACATGTTAGATGCCACCATTCTATCTTTGGCCAGGATAGATAGTTGTACAGAGAAGTGTTGTTGAAATACATGGTAAACAAAAAGACGTAGCCAAATAACCATCCTATATACTTCGTCGACACTAAGGTTGGTTCCTCTATATTCTACAATGACCTAAGATTTGAAGAGGAAGAGATGACAACCATCATGATAGTCGATGAGGAAACCACGCAACAAACAACAGAGTGCGTCGGCGTAAAGAACCACGTGGAAAACAAGATATGGAACATGCGTTTTGACGGTGTTGTCAGTAAGGAAGTAGCAGGTGTCAGCGTATGGATAAGTCCTCCCAAGATGGGCACAAATTTGTGCTCGCACAAGCTCGCGTTCGAATGTAAAAACAACATGTACGAGTATGAGGCACTGATTTTGGGCTTGAAGGTGTTGAAAGAAATAGGCACAAAGAGGATAACAGTGCGAGGAGACTCCGAGTTGGTTATAAACCAGGTGAAAGGCATGAATCAATCCAAGCACCCCAGGCTGAGAGCGCACAAAAACCTAGTGCTGGACCTCCTTGGAGTATGAGCTATCAACAATCTCGAGGGTACAGAACCAAATATTCGATGCATTGGCCACCTCGGCCTTGGTTTTTAAAATTCCTATATTTCCAAACTGAAAATACGAGATCGAAGTCAAACACAAGCCGACAATGCTTGATAATATCAAGCATTGGCAGGTGTTTGAGGACGACAAATAGGTGGAGAGATTTCTTCGAATGAGCGACGAGTTCACTAATATAAACATTGATGATGAGTGTTTTTGTGACAAAGACGAGAGAATGGATGCGCACAGTAATGAAGAACCTTTCCAGGACCAAATAGTGGGAAGGGACATAGTACAACTGAAGAACAACATCATCCCAAAGGGGATAGTTCCTTTGGAAAATATGTTTGATGAAAACGACATGGTTAAAAATCCCAAGATCACTGCAAACGATGAGGATATCGAAGACTGCAACATTGGTACTAAGGAGAACCCAAAAATAATCAAATTGTTGAAAACACTCAATCCAAAGGTCAAACAAGACTACATGAAGCTCATGAAGGATTTCCCAGATGTTTTCTCTTAGAGTTATGATGACTTGAAGGTTTACAACACCAAAGTGAAACAACATGTCATTTATCTCAAAGAAGACTAGAGGCCTTTCAAACAGAAGCTGAGACAGATAAATCCCCTACTGCTGTCGCGAATTGAAAAGGAGGTAAAGAAACTCTTCGAAGCTAAAATTATCATTTCTTTAAGGTTTTCAAAATGGGTGGTCGACTTGGTGCCTGTAAGAAAAAAGAGATGCGAAATAATATTGTGTGTGGATTTTAGAAAATTGAACAAAGTGTCCCTCAAGGACCACTACCCGCTCCCTAAAATGGACTATGTTCTGCAAAGGGTGGTGGTGTCCTAGAAGATGTCCATGATGGATGGTTTTTCGGGTTACAATCATATATTGGTACACCCGAATGACAAGGAAGATAATACTTTTATGACACCATGGGGGACGTTCATGTATGCCAAAATGCCTTTCGGCCTAATGAACGTCGGAGCTACCTTCCAGAGGGAAATGGACATCGCGTTTGATGATGAAACGAAAATTTTTATTGTGATCTATCTAGATGACATCATAGTATACTCTGACTCCAACGAACAACACCTTGGGAATCTGAAAAAGGTTTTCCATAAGTGCAGGAAGTTCGGCATATCGCTAAATTTGAAGAAATCACATTTTGGGATGGAAGAAGGGAAGTTTTTGGGACACATTATCTAGAAAGAGGGAATTAATATAGACCTCAACAGGGTTGAAGGAATCCTAAAAATCGTCACTCCACGTAGTAAGAAGTAAGTGCAATCCTTCTGGGAAAAATAAACTTCTTGAGAAGATTCATCCCAAACCTGGTAGAGATTATAAAAAATATCACCTGCATGCTTAGAAATGGGAACAAGATCAAGTGGAACCCAGAATCCAGGAAGTCATTTGAAGATATCAAGGTGGCATTTACTAGATCTCCTGTTCTAGCAAGTCCAGACTTCACAAAAGATTTCATCCTGTTTTCATTCACCTCAAAGAATACGATTGTCATTGTGTTGTTACAGAAAGACGAGTAGAACTTCAAGAATTCTGTAGCCTATTTCAGCCGAACGCTGAGGGATGCTCCACTAAGGTATGAAATTATGGAGAAACTATAATACACCTTAGTGAAGGCCCTAAAGGAGTTCAAAATGTACATATTACACTCCCACATTATCTCTTACATGCCCAACAATTTAGTCAAGGATATCTTGACTCATCCTGACCCAGAGGGAAGGAGAGGTAAGTGGATAGTGACCATGCTGGAATATGATTTTTAAATCAAGACCATAAAGTTGATCAAGGGTCAGAGCCTTGCAAAGTTGATGGTGCAGTCAGATTGCGATGATTTGGGGATCAAATTCATCGTCAATTTGTCAAAAAACCTTTAAGAAGAAACAACTACGCAGGTCTCTCAAGAGTTCATTAATTCATTGTGGTATACAGACATCATCTATGTGCTAAGAAATCTGCAAACCCCTCTAGTTTTAAGCAAGACGAAGGAAATATTTTTAAATCTCAAAGCTGTTAAGTTCTGCATCCTGGATATTTCACTATACTGGAAAGATCCCAGAGGGATATTGCTAAATTGTTTGTTGGAAAATGACGTGAAATGAGCTATTGAAGATTTTCACAAAGGAAACTACGAAGGACACCACTACTGGAAAACCACCATGCAAAAAAACCTAGGATTGGGTTACTATTGGCCTACCATCTTCTCTTACATATACAAAGAAGTTTTCGGCTTCCACGAGTGTCATATTTTCGATGGAAGAAGAAAACTATAGCCCCTTCCACTAAATTTGATCTCAATTGATGCCCCTTTCATGCAGTGGGGCTTAGATTTCATAGGGGAAATAAATCCTCCATCCTCTGTGAAAAATAGATGGATACTCACTGCCATAGATTACTTCACAAAATGGATAGAAGTAATCCACACGAAGCAGGCTATTGATGTAGTCATCATCCACTTTTTGGAGACAAACATCCTGTCGAGATTCAGATGCCCTATCAAGATCATAACAGATAACGTGACCACATTCAAGTCCAAGAATATGGAGAATTTATGTCAGGATTACAATATAAACCTGGAGCATTCTACAGCATACTACCCGCAAGAGAATGGGTTAGCAAAATCATCGAATAAAATCCTAATCAGGATCATCAAGAGACTTCTGCAAGACAACAAGAAGGCGCAGAATAAAAAAGATTATCTATGCATTGTGGGTGGACAAGGTTACCACCAAGAAGTCCATCTCAACATCGCCTTTCTAGATTGTATATGGTGCATATGTGATTTTCCCCACCTCGTTGGGGTTTCCCATCAAAATGTTTCTGGAAGAGAAGGAGGTCGAGCCAGATGACATGCAGAGGAGAATAAATCAACTAATTCATACACAACAGATGAGAGAACATGTGTAAAATTGATCACAACTCCACCAGGAAAGGATGAAGAAAAACTTTGACAAGCACTCTAAGAAGGAGGAGTTTCAGTTGGGGGATTTGGTGTTGAAATGGGACGCGAGAAATGAATATAAAGGAAAGCACGAAAAGTTCGACAATCTTTGGACGGGTCCTTTCAAAATCGGTGCATATCACAGAAATAACACCTATTTTCTATGGAGAGTCCGTTTGTTGGGTTCCTGTAAATGACAGGTTCCTCAAACACTATTTAGTGAAATAAAGTCCGTTTAAGTCAGATACCATTGTAAATAGTCATTTTTTTGTGTCAAGTCAGTTCGTCAATAGAAAATTGAAGCCCAAAGTGAAGGCCCTGAGTTTATGATGAAATATTTTTAGTAACTGTGTTGATAGTTTTAGGTTGTGTTTTTTTTTTTCATATGTCATATGTATGAAAGTTGAATAAGGCCCAATGGTCATGAACCTGGTCTATTTTTATTTTCTACCTCACGGGGAGGATGGCATCCCCATTGGAGCCAGTTGTTAGCACCGCCATTTTTTCTTCAGTTAGAGTTGGTCTTAGTCGATTCATGGCTTGTGTGTCAAGGCATGTGAGGTTAGGTACTTAAAAAAAAAAGGCTCAAAGTCAGCAAGTGGTTGGTTGGCCCTTGGATTCGGGAAGGGATGTCAGAGTCAAAACATGTGTAAAAGTACGATTATGTTCCCAGAGAGTCGGATCCTATCAAAAAGGGAGTCTCTACGTGCCCCAGGTCAAGGCAAGTTGTTAATAGAAGTCACGTCGGCAAGTGCAGTAACCATTATCAGCTCATTATGAAGGCCGAGAAGATGAAAAATTGTGGCATTCGTATCACATATGCCCTGCAACCTTTATCAGTTGTACTTTACACACGTGGATGTGCTATGGAAAATATACAGTTCGTTTCGAAACATCTAGTTGCCATGAATTTGATGTTCCTTGACATGGTTCCTCCTACCACCTACTCTGTTATAAGTTATGGATTCTCTTCATGCATTCTATTCACGAATCAGGTTTATGCATTGTTCGTAATATTTTTTCGCAATCCTAGATTGATCAAGTTTTCCACCTTGGGCATTTCCGGATCCACCGCATGCAATAAAAATACGGGTTGCACCATGGCAGCTAGGGAAACCCGAGTCCCAAATGAGTCACACACAAGATTTGTTGCCAAAGAATCACTTATGCATGTTATTCGACTGGAACCGTGGAATATACAAGCCGAGAGAGAGGGAGGAGAACAAGGAGGATAGATGTCGCAGGCACTAATGTTTGAGAGCCATCTTAGCAGATGAAATAGGCACAATGCACCATCGCCGAACTTTACCAGGAAAACATGGAACTGAGACAACAACTAATAGTAAAGAACCTTGAAGTTTCAACATTCCAAAGTCATGAAGGAAATGTGACGTGGATCAAGAGACAACTCAGAGAGGTGCAGGATACAATCGTACAGCTGCGTGAAACATAGAGGCTGTTAGAAGAAAGGAATGTGAAGCATTTAGGAGAATGTGAAGAGGTCAAGGAAAAACCCTGCGCAACTCTTTCCAGCGCGTAGAAGAAACATGATTAACTCAGTCCATACTCATATCCTCAAACAGAGAGAAGATATTGACAATTTTGAGGGAGGCACCATCCTTAGATGTTTTGTTGTTTTTGTAATGGCCATGATAGTCAATAGTCACTCGCCACGTACACTCCCCAACAAATGAGCGCGCGACAAAAATCAAAATCGTTAAGTAGATATCGGACCCTGACAGATTATTTGATTGTTCATAATTTTTTCCAAAGGAAGGCATTGACACATCATTCTTCCCATGACGAGACCTCGCTGGTAATCAAATCCCTATGGAAAAATACAAGTAGTTGTTATGCGACCAGATGTAGTTGTTTTCTATTTTTGGAAAGGCATCATGCGAAGAATCATTCAGCGCAGAGTAGTCGGTTTCCTAAATTTTAGAGATAGTAGCTAGAGAGCAAGGTATCCCAAGAGGCACCCTCGCCTATATATTTGATCTTTTCAATGTAATCTGGGTTGGTTGGCAAACTAGTGTAGATAATGACTATTGAATGTAGTTTGATCTCGATCGGAATTTAATGCAAAAGTCCTAAAGCTTGATGAAAATATTCTAATTGTAGTAGTTTGATGTATTGTTTCCTTTCTTTGCATACGTACTCCTTGTTTTGTTTATTCATATATATATTTTTGTCTATATAGGAATGTATTTTCGAACCTGGGATTCACTACATAGTGCCATGGGATTCCCACCATTTAGACAAACCTTTTTCTTCTAAGTTAACTTCGAATTCATCCTCAACGGTGCTCCACATTTCTTTCTTTGTTTTCCCCCCTGCCTCACACAATGATTTTTCACTGAAGACTATTTCTCACTTATCCTTTATCCTCTCAATTTTAGTCACTAAGTCATTGTTTTCTATCGTTTTCTCAAACTGACTCCATATCCCAAGGTCTTACTCTCTTGCACCAATATAACTAGAACTTATTTTTTCAAAGATGTTAAATCTAGCCGATAACTCAAACTCATATCTTGTACTGAGACAAAGTCTCGCAAGAGAGCCCTCTCCAGGTCCAAAGGGATAGTTTCAGATCTCAAAGTTGGTTTGTAGGTTTCCTCTGTCATTCGTTTCTCAACTGAATGAATTTTACAGAGAGATAACAACTACCATTGATATTGTCACTGCCACATCCTCATCAACCTGTAATCAACCTGTCAACAAACCTGACAATGTCACTGTCATATCAACCTAAAACTAATGATCAACCAATAATCCAACTTGTCGATGTCCCTGTCA
>SNQJ01S0002738.1:88640-113801 GCA_010110895.2 Picea sitchensis | reverse complement strand
TGGTAGAGATCTCAAAATTTTCTGAACTAAAGAAGGTTCCTCAATTTTCTCACCAAGTGCTTTCATTGCATTTACCATTTCTTCTACTCTCAGAAAGTATTTTCCAATAGTTTCATCTTCCTTCATCTTCAGTTGTTCAAACTGTATTCTGTAGGTTTGAAGCTTGGTGTCCTTTACCTTTTCATTACCTTCATAACTGCTAATGAGTTTGTCCCACATTTCTTTGGCAGTTCCTAGGTGCATAACTTTTACGAATTATGCTTCTGCAAGCCCACTCAGGATAGCATTCATAGCCTTAGCGTTGAAGCTAAATTGTAGCTTGCCATCCGTACTAGCTAGTACAACTGGCTTTACATAACTAGTATCTACCACATCCCAGACATTTGCACCTAAATCCATTATGTAGGTTCTCATTCTAACTTTCCAGAAGGCAAAGTTTGTTTCATTGAACAAAGGGGCCTTATTGGTTGAATTTCCTCCATGGATTGACATGTTTAAGCTCTAGGATCTAACCTTAGATAAAAGGGGTTGGCTCTGATACCAATTGTTGAACAACTAAGAGGGGGGGGTGAATCAGTTGTACATGTTCTTAAACAATTATGCTTATTTTAAACTCTTTCAACAACATTTAATGACAGTCACAATAATGCAGGGAAGTAAGAAATAGAACATTCAACATCAGTCACACATATGAGATACACAGAGATAGATATTTCTTGAGGAAACCCATATAGGGTAAAAACCTCTTCTTCTTTATATGATAAGTAATCTTTACATTCTTTACATTATCATACATATGAGCACCAACTCATAATGAGGCTACAACCTCTGTTTTTGCAAGCAACAACTTGCTGAGAGCACCAACTCTCTGTTTTCTCTAGCACCTACTAGAAGGAAGCACCAACTCCCAGGTTTCTCTAGCACCCACTAGAAGGAAGCACCAATTCCCTGGTTTCTCTAGCACCCACTAGAAGGAAGCACCAACTCCCTAAGTGTTCCAGCACCAATTGGATGGAAGCACCGACTTACATTCACACAAGCACCAACCTATATAACAGAGAACAACGGTTCTCCCTTGCACCACCCTACCACCCTGGTTTCTCTAGCTGCAACTAGATGGAAGCTACAACTCCCTGTGTTCAAGCACCCACTTGAACCTCTAAGGACAACAGTCCTCCCTAGCACCTCCCTACCACCCTGAAATATAAATCTTTTCTATTATGACTTATTACAGCAATATAAAGTTCTTCAATGGCTTACCAGTCTCATCATTGTTCTACTATACTGAGTTGCTCTGCTTGCATCAATATATTCTTCACACTCCTTGTGTTTTTTGTTCTTTTGCCTTTTATGCTCTCTGCACCATGTCCCTTCAATGCACCATTCCCCTTCTGTGCATTTTTTTTGATGCGCTCTGCCTCCTTCTTCACACCTCAATCACTCTCAACAACAACACCAATTTCTTCTTTGTTCAACATTCTTATACTCTCTGTGCACCTTGTTCATGCAATCTACTTCTTTCTCTTGCATCCTCTCCACCCCTAATCTCCTCCACATCAGGGTGTTTTCTCCACTTCACTCTTCCACAGCTATCCCATCTCCTGTGTGCCAAATTGTCTCTCTATGTTCTGCATCTCCTGTTCATTGTGAGTGTTTCGCCTGATCATCATGGTAACTCTTCAGCTTCTCTGGTTGTTTCACCCATGCATCCATCATCACTGGGTGTTATATTGAGATTCCTCAACTTCTCTAGTAGTTGAGACTCTTCATCTTCTCTGTCATAGACGAGCTCATCCTCTGGAAGAAACCATCATTTGTTTCTAGCAGTTACACTGTGAAGTGCAACAATAGTCCTCCGATATTATTCAAATTCATCTACACAGTTGAATTGATTTCATTGAATCTTGCGTCCATTTCACCATTTTGCACTTCGGCATTTCGGGATCCCCGTGGTGTGGCATCTCGACTCTCCAAGTCATGATCTATGAAACTCCAAAAACAAAGGAGCTTACCGCTTCAAGGTTTTCTCTACAGCTCTTCGACCATGTGACTACGAGAGGTGACCAAGCACTTGTCCATATAGTGCTTTCACGATTTCTCTTTTCGGCACTTTGACGTTCCTGTGGCAATGAGTTATTGATACTCCATGTCCTGGTATCTGAAGCTCAGAAGTGGAGCTTGGTTGCACTAGTTCCGATCATTTCGGCATTTCCCATTTCGACATTTCGGCAATTTGGCAATCCTGTTGCGAGGCTTCTTGACTCTCCATGTCGCGATCTCTGAAACTATGAAATTGAGCTTGCTGCTTGAATCTCTCTTCTACAGTTCTTTGATGATGTGACCACCAAAATATGACCACTCTCCAATCACACAAGCACTTCAATCTCCAGATCAATGGTCCTCGATCCGTGGTGATCGGATGGCTATCCTCTGCCCTAGGACTTCAGCCTTCGGGACTTTGGGGGAGTGATGGAGTTAAAAATACCGAAGAAAAAACTCTCGAAGTGACGTCAGTCTTGCGTCACTCGATGACATGTCGTGATCGGAGTGGCTGTCACGTGTCACTCAGAATTGTGATTACCAGTGGCCTGAAATGCCAAATCAACTTGACACTTGTCTTTGTCTGATCGTGCCATGTGTCATAGTCTTCCACCTGTCCTTTCTGACATGGTCTGCCACATTCTCCTCCTGGATCTATCGACCCAGATCAATTTGTGATTTTTCATATCGCGATTTCGGCATTCTTGATGTGAATGTTCTCGACACTTCCAAGTCCTCCTCTGCAAAACTACGAAATGAAGTCAGATCAACTTTTCGTCTTTTCGCACTTTGTAACTTTGGGACTCCTGTGATGAGGAGTCTCGACACTTGACTCCTCCATCTCCTGGTATCCGAAACTGTCTCCAGCCTTTAGGATTTCAGTGTTTCACATTTTGCAATTCTGGGACTCTTGTGGTGAAGTGTTTTGACACTTCTACTCCCGGTATTCAGAACTGTCTCCTGCTTTCGGGATTTCGGCGTCTCACATTTCGCGATATCGGGACTCCTGTGGTGAAGTGTTTTGACACTTCAACTCCTGGTATACGGAACTGTCTCCTCCTTTCAAGATTTCGACATTTCACATTTCGTGATTCCGGGACTCCTGTGGTGAATGTCCTTGACACCTCCACCTCTCGATATCTGAAACTCCAAAATGGAGTCAGATCAATTTATCCCTGATCTTCCTTACATGCCTATAAACCATCAAGTGATCAAGCACACTCTCGCACTCTACGTGCACCTCTGCACTTATCCTCCTGAGCTAACGTTTTCCCTGTTTTTCCATCGCTGCATACTCTGAACTTGCCATCAATGACAAGCACATCTGCTTGAAAACATACCAACAAGAAGTTCCTCTAAAAATGTACCATATCCTCATCAACTCATGAACCAAAACATGTAACATAACATGTTACTTGATGATATACCATATTACTCATGATATTCCATACACCAAGTACCATAATATATTGTTGGAACAGGGGCAGACCTAGGGTTCAATGCTTCAACAATGCACCAACAAAACCCTAACTATCGACCCTTTTAGAAACACCTGCGAAGAAGATGAAGTCTCACCCAAGGTAGAGGCAAGGGTGGTTGCAGGACTCAAATGTCTACAACCTAGCTGGGACATAGATCTATGATTATACCACTTAACAAAGCACTTAAAAATTAACATTCATCTGTACTTAACCTTTATTCACATCGCAGATCCAAACCCTAATTACAGAGCAACGAAGTATTTGACTAGATCTAACATATATAAGCACTTAGCATGGAGAGATAGATCAGATATAACATTCAGCCACCTTACCAATCACTAAGATATTATACCGGATGCATCATGCATAAATATATCAGCACTAAGCATAAATCACATCACTAACATACAACCATAATTCACAAAGCAACCATAACACAGGATATACATGGTTCACCCCAGTGTGGGGCTACGTCCACCAACTCTTCATCTTCTTTATTATCTTCTATCAATCTTCTTACATGCACAAAGCCTCAGAACCCACTCTGCATAGGATAGGAGATCTGTACACACTTTGCTAGATCCTCCTTCCTTGAGCTATGTTTAAGCACAAAGCCTCCTTACAATCACTTGCGCTTAGCTCTACAAGTTCTTAACACACAACATGCACAAAGAATCCACAAATATTCACACTTATCACATTGGCCTCTTCCTACATCGCCTAGATATCTATTTATACATTACAAAATGGGCCCAAACATGGGTAAACCCATGGGCTGACATCCCATACCCATTACATAAACCCTAATCCCAAACATTTCCCTAAAAAGGGGCCGAGATCCTACGATCTCTTCTTTGACTTGGGATCTACCTTCGACCAGCCTGTCGAAGTCCCAAAATAGATCAAACATGACCAAGGATATCCAAAACTTGGTCAAGTGCCAATAGGCTCCCAACACTCACCCATGACTCATCTCGAATCACTCTGGTCTAAGTAACTCTTCCTCAAAATCCTCGATCTTGGCTCGAGTTGCTTCAACCTGTTGTTGCGCTAAGGCCTCTTATTGGGAAAAATCTTGAATAACTGCCTCATTCACAGGTCCTTCTAAGCGTTGTTCTACCAAAGTGACTACTTGTTCTATTTCTACTCCTTGACCTTCAATCTCCTCAAAAAGTAGGCAAGTTGCATCCTAGACTGGCTAGAGATTCTGAGTCACTTCCATGACTTTTATTTGTATGGCATGGACCTACTGCTCAACCATGCACTGTTCTTGGGATCTTTTCATCCTCTGAACTATTGACAGGAGTTTCAACTACTTGTACTACTATTTCTTACTGCTTTGATTCCTGGAGTTGTGACTCCAGTGTCTTCAGTTTAGGGTCCTCGGTAAGGTGCTCATAAGTATGCACACTGCGACTTCTTAGCTATTTACATTCCATGGATAATTCTTTAATCCTTTCAACTGTGCTCTAGGAAATTTATTCTCTATGGTCTCGCACTTCCTGTGGAGTGCTTGGCACTATTTGTAGCTCTAGTTATGTGACCCTCTGTTGAAGCTGTTGAATGGCTTCATTAAGCTTCAAAACTTGATTTACTACTGGGTTCTATTCCTTCTTCTCCAATCCTATCACAGAGTGAAGAGATCTGTTGACTTCTTCTTTAACTCTAACCTGCTCCACGAGTAGCTATTTTTTCTCTTGTTGGATTTGCACTTTATTTTCTTCGAAATTGGTTTGGAGGTCGTCCTTATATTGCTGTGCAACTTGGCGTTGCTCTATTATTTCCTCTTATGCATGCTTCAGGGCCACTGTGGCCTGGTTTGTTTCTTCCTACATGAAACGAAGGCGAGCTTTGGTCGCATCATCTATTCTACGGAGTTGGGCAGGCTCATCTCCCAACTCTGGTTCTTCTGGTGGCAGGGGTGCAGTGGGCACTACACGACTGGAGTGAAGGGATTGATGTACACCTCTGAACTCTCTATCAATTCTATCATACATGTCTTCTTGTTTGGATTTATTTCTCTGCAAAATATCTTATGAGGCATATGATACAATTGCGATAATGAAGTCTAAGTAATCGACCGTGAGTACAGTCTCTAGATTCATCTTACTTGCTTTGGACTTCTTCCGCGATGTAGGTTTCATGGGGGAAACCTTTATTTTCTTGGATGTATCTACCTCTTCAAGGGTTTCCTAGGTGGTGTTACTTCACCTTGCTTCTTCTTGTATTATTCCCCTTCTTTTTCTTCTTTGTCCACTTCGTTGTCTCCTCCTCTACTAGGTGAATCTGATGTAGTCTCTTCTGATGTGTTGTGTATTTCCTGTACATCTTCCTTATTTTTCTTCCTGCTACTTCTAGGTGCATCATACTCTTCATGAGTAACCAATGTAATTCTAATGAGGTTGGGATCGGACAGTGTTGAATGGTCGACTGGTATAAGGAACTCTGTAGGCCATTCCTTAGTGATTTCTTCCAGGTCCTCCTATGTGATCTTGTAGCAGGATTGAAGCTCTTCTTTACTTTCATCTGCACGCGCAGTAATATAAATAAAATTCATATCTACGTGGAAGTTCAAAAGGGGCTTGAACCTGTCCAAGGTGTTCGACGTCATATGAGAGAAAGACTCAATAGCCCTCTTCAGTTGTAGGTAGTAGGTATGGAATACTGCGTTCAACTGTCATTGTTTCCCCATATCACTCGAATACTAGAGCGTGGTGAACTTTGTAGCTAATATCTTGAATGGATCAATGCCATGGAAGGTTGCACCTTCCAACATATCTCAAGAGTGAATGCAATGAGGATCAACAAACAACTAAAATGGAACTCATAGCCCTAATCCTGAGATTCACGACAATCCAGTTCTAACTGATTGACTAGGTAACTGACCTAGTTCATTTGTAGTCCTTCCATGCATTTTCCTGTGAGGTCAATGACAAACCCTATGACCTACATGGGTCTATTCTTTCTTACTATCTTACCAAAAATCAACTAGCAATAAAGGCACACTGTGCCCTTATGAATGGAGGCTACCTTGTAGCCTCACTCCCCTTTCTCTACATTGTCGTAGGTGTCTTTGATCTTTTGTGTTAGGGCACGGTCTGCAGCCTTCCCTGGATAAAAGTATTGTGGGTCTGGTCCCTGCATACTCAATCCGGTGATCATATGGATCAACATCGGATCGACGGTGATGCGTCGGTCTAGCCATAGATATCCTCCATGGAAGCACGACAACAGGAGATTAACACACACGTTAGCCTTCTAGTTCCTTCCAAAATTTAGTATCTTCATAATGTTCAAGACAATGGACCTCACGATGTCCATAGTCCATGGATGGGGGATGATCTTTGATTTCTTCCCCTTCATCTTGGTCAAATATTTGTGAGGTGCGAGCATGCCATAGCTCTTGTGGTCTCCTAGGTTATAGTCACTGATCTTTAAGGTTGGAATCCTCTCCAACTATGGTCTGACTTCTTGTATTCCCTTTGGAAGGTACATAGTGATGAATGTGTATTCGAATCCCCTCGGGACACTATCACGACTCACCACACTGGCCAGGGGTGGGATGTAGTCGGGTAGGATGGATGGAATTAGCTTCACATTCACCAAGTCATCACGATGCTTGGTTATTTTCTTGGTCACAGCTTGGGATGGTCCATATCCATGAGCATTCGATGGGGAGGATTTCACTCCTTGCCTCGATGAGGCTTGGATTCCTGCAAACATCACCTTCTCGGCCATGATGTCTATTAGAATCTCTTCGACAATTTTTTCTGTTGCACTAATTTCGTCTGACATTCACACTCGATATCTGATATCTCAGGTCGGTGAACAATACTCACTGTAATAGAATGGATAGTGAGGTCTCAATGATCACTGCACAAAATCAACTAGTTCTCTGTGGGCTTGGATAATCACAATTGGAAAAAGTGTTCTCGGTGCAATGCTCTATGGGATAAATAGATAACACCGTAACAATTTCTTTCAACAGGTCACAAAGCCTTATTCAATGCAATTCCATCCGTTATGGAGTGGTCCCAACTATCCAATGGTGAACTTTTGGGCCATAAGTTCTTTCCTAACCGTTCGGGAGTGTCGATCGAATAGTTAGAATGACTCCAAAGGTCATATTTCTCTGCCATGGCGAAGTACCAATCTGTGGTGTACTGATATTCAAGCGAAGTTCAAATTCTGGAAACCTTCCTTCTGCGAAGTTCTTTGTGGAGCTTCTTGCAATTTTTCTAAATTTTCCCTCTTCTTACTGAGCTTTCTGGCCTTCTTTCCTGTGATCTGAATTACTAGTTTTTTCTTTCCATTATCATTCTTATCTCCTCTTGGCATGATAAATTTGCATTATGGAGGGTATTTCATAGGGTTCTACTCTCTTGTACAGATAGGTGTCTCTAGTCTTCCCGTGTCCTTTTAACTTCAACATTCATATCTTTGGTCTTTAGTAGCTTTGACTAGTTCTCTTGTTCTTCCAATAAGTGCACTATTCTCCTAGCTATGAAATATCTTAGTTCTTTTTTTTTCTATTCTAGATCCTCATCTTCTTGTTTTCTTCGTATCTGATCTTTCTCAATCTAGGTTTTTCCTAGCAAGATAGAAAATGGGGCAATGTTCTCAATAAAATTCACGTTCTCAAATTCTTCTTCTGTCGAAGTGCCATGAGCACTCATAGATGTCTGGGTAAGTCTTCCACATAGGTTTATCATCTTTCCTCTAAATAATCCTATTCCTCCTAATGAAGGAACCATAACAGGCTTTCCCAAAATTTCCCAAGTTCTTTTTTTCATGATATTCACCTGTGTTTCTTCATCCAGGACACAGTCTGTGTCAAAGTCTCCTATTCTTGTTTCTATGTACTCTTTCTCTTTTAATACCTTTGATAAGTTGATATTTTTTGTGGTCATTCAAGATTTCTTTCATATGTAGTAATACAGACTCTAATTCTTTCTAGGGTTCTATCATATCCTTAGTTTTTTGGCTTGTCTCATAGTTTTCTTGTTTCATATTCATCTTTTCAACTTTAGCAGTCATTCTAGGACAATCCAAAACTTCATGGTCCATAACTATACAACAAACACAACTAGGTCTTCTACCAGGGAATTCCTTAGCAAGATGTCCTGGTCTTCTGCAACTGTAACAAAGGATTAATCCTTTGTTTCTCTTAAATGATCCCCAACCCTTCATGTACTGTGCATTGGGATCACAGTAACTAGCCTGCAAAAAATTCTTTCTAGGATCCTACATCCATTTGTTAGTCCAAACGCTCTTTCTATGCATAGCGATAACATACCTTTCATTATTTCTATCAGATCTATTCATATCAAATCTTCTTTCTTCTAACTGTGCCTTAGTTTTCAGATTAGGACAAAATTTATCAAATATACCTAGATTCATTCTTTCGAAACAAAAAATTTCACTTATCTTACCTTTCTCAGAGCACAGAGCTTCAAGGTATTACCTCTTTTATTCATATCAGACTTCTCTTCTTAGCACAAAGCTTCACAAGTCAAGTAGCATACTGCGCACTAAAATAACAGATCTACGCACAAAGATTTCTTTTCTTCAGTTCCCAGCAATCATGGTTTTAGGTCCCAACAACAGAACCATTTTTTGGCACATGGGCAGACCCGGGGTTCAACACTTCAACAGTGCACCAACAAAACCATAACTACTGGCCCTTTCAACAACACCTATGAAGCAAATGATGTCTCACTCGAGGTAAAGGGAGGGGTGGTTGTAGGACTCAAATGTCTGCAAACTAGCTAGGACACAGATCTGTGATTATACCACTTAACAAAGCACTTAGCAGTTAAAATTCATCAATAATTAACCTGTATTCACATCACATATCCAAACCCTAATTAGAGAGCAATGTAGTATTCGACTAGATATAACACATCTAAGCACTGAGCATGGAGATATAGATCATATCTAACATTCATTCACCTTACCAAGCACTAAGATATTATACCAGATGCATCATACATAAAGATATCAACACTAAGCATAAATCACATCACTAACATACAACCATAATGCACAAAGAAACCATAACATAGGATATGCGTGGTTCACCCCAGTGTGGGGCTATGTCCACCAACTCTTTGTCTTCTATATTATCTTATGTCAATCTTCTTACATGCACAAAGCCTCAGAACCCACTCCACATAAGACAGGAGATCTACGCACACCTTGCCAGATCCTCCTTCCTCTAGCTAGGTTTAAGCAGAAATCCTCCTTACAATCGCTTGCGCTTAGCTCTGCAAGTTCTTAACACACAACATGCACAAATCATCCACAACTATTCACACTTAGCACATTGGCCTCTTCCTACATCACCTAGATATCTATTTATACAATACAAAATGGGCCCAAATATAGTTAAACCCATGGGCCGACATCCCATACCCGTTACATAAAGCCTAATCCCAAAAACTACCCTAAAAAGGGGCCAAGATCCCACGATCTCTTCTTCGACTCGCGCTCCACCTTTGACCATCTTGTCGAAGTCCCAAAAGAGATCAAACACGACCAAGGATATCCAAAACTTTGTCAAGGGCCAATAGATATCGTCAGTGAAGTGTCTCAAGCATGTGATAACATTAACATAACATATACCAAACTAGATACCAATATAGCCAATATATGTCTCTAAAAATGTATCAAGATGTGTCTCAATATGTACAAACATCACCAAGACATGCCTCAAGCATGTACCACAACATTTAATGCATCTACCTCAAACATGTGCCATAAACTCATCAAGAAGTGCCTCAAACTTGCATCAATATCACCAATAAATTCACCTCATACATGTACCAAGAATATGCCTCGCACAATGTACATAAGATGTGTCTCAATGATGTACCAATGTCTCAACAAGATACCAAAGACATGCCTCAAGCATGCACCATAACATCACCAATGTATAACATGCATATAAACATACCTTTAAACCTATATCTAACATGATACACAATATTTAATACCAATAACCCTTTCGTAGCCTCAACAACCTAGTATTATAATCCTCCTACAAATTTTTCTCAGCCTCATGGGACTAACCGATGCATCACGCAGGGCCTTGCAGGACAAGGTCCATACAACTCGCGGGCATTCTACGTTAGACACTAGTTTCCTGACCCATGGGGTTCAACCAAATTAGGGATTATCAAAAACCCCTCCCTCTCCTCTATAATACTGAAACTTTCACACTCCTTACTCTTTTGCTTCCTTATACTTTCTACCTCAAATTCGCTAAATAGATCAAGTGTGCTCTCATAAGATATTCAATAAATTTGTTTGTGTAATAATGAGAGGCTTCTTGAAGTGTATTTATACTTTTCCAAGTGACTTCTTTTCTTAACTTAGGGGTCAACCAATAGTTTATTTTTATAACCACTTTACCCTTTAATTAATGACTTATATAATATTGTTATAACTATTTAGGGGATTCTTAACCATTCTTCAGGACTTTCAACTTCATGACCTCACAACTCCTCAACCACGAAGAAGTACATGACATTCCACCTACTGTTGAAAAGTACATGATGAGTACTATCCATCTATGAGTCTATCACATGCATTTGTTGTATTTTTCATGTCATTATTCCTAAAACAAATTCAAGATTCATAACCATATCTCTGGGGATTCTTATAGAATTCTTCAAGTGCACCGATCACATTTGTTGACATTAATGACAACTACTTCTATTGAAATCACTAACAACCAACTATATAACAACATCAATGACAACCAACTATACAATCGTATCCCCCTTTGGAATTGATGGAAACAATCATAATCCATCTATGACCAATTCTCCTGATATTTCTCTCCTAATGTTTTTCTTCCCCTTTGACGTCAATGAAAAAAGGTGTCTCCCATTGGGGTTCCTCCCCTTGTCTTCATGCCTCTAATATTTCTCTTTATCCCTCTTTGACATCATGGGTAAAAGGGTAAATCCACCTGTTGGTATGTCTCCCTCTGTCTTCATGCTTCTGATCTTTCTTTCCCAATCTCTTCCTCTAATGATTTCTCTTCCCTTSAATTCTCAACAAGATGTCATGTCTATCAATATGTGACTTCCTACATACTCTTCATTTACTGTCTTTCGGTTCTTCTTGTCCATTGGTGCTTCCTCTTGTAATTCACTGACATATATAAAACATTCAAAGTTACTTGATTTAAAGACTTCATGTCTTTCCAAGTTCGCATGAATGGCCATACTTCTTTCTGGCGACATTTTTCCTACTGACAGTTTCTCTTCCCTTGTCTTGTTGTGCCTTTCACTACTTTCCTTCCTGTGATGAATTGATCCAACTTGTCAATATTTTTTCATCCATTGTTATGCATATAGTCTAACTCATGTCTTTTGTACTATCTATTAGACCTCCTAAGTGTCTCATGAATTCATATATGTTCATATGTCATAAAATTATCCATGATTTTTCTACTCAACTGCATACAATGATGACCAATCTGATACAACTTATCACAACATATTCCTTGTTGTTCAATCTGTCTGCTCAGAATGGAACAATCTATACTTAATATATCCCTTTGTGAATATATGTGTGGAATAATCTTAGACAATCATGAATCTCTTCCTATGTAACTGTTAGCCGATTCCTGCATGGAAATGTGTTCTGAAAGATGCTCCTCAAAAAATTTAACTATCACAAGACAATCTGTACTTTTGTCATCAAACCATTCTGAAAATGCCTTTCCAAAATCTACAAACACTTCAGACTGCTCGAAAGATAGTTCTCTTATTTATAGAGATTTTTCTTAGAATCCCCTTCTTCAATATTGATATTTATTGGGAGTCTCCAAGCCATATGGCTCAAAAAAAGATCTACTATGTTGCAGATTAATATTCCTCTTCATCTGCGGATTCATCATCATCCTCTTCCATAATTCTGACGTTATTTTCATATTATTCCTAAATTTTGAGATATTCCTCTTCATCTTCTTTCTAGATTATAACATCTTCCTTCTTTCTTGTGGATTCATCATGATCTTTCTCTACTACAAATATTTTTAGTACATTCTATGGGACCTATTCTTCATTATACTCTTCTTGTTTTTAATTTCTTCTCCAAACCTTCATGTATCTCACATCAATGTTTTCCTTCACGGGAGGCTCTATCACGCTTCTACAATTTCGATATATGTGACCATAATTGTGGAATTTGTAACATTCAATATTGGAGAGAGCCACATAACCATCTCTTTCTTGATCATTTCTTCTATATTCTTTGTAATATACAACTTTATGTCCAAAGTTAGTACATGTAAAACATTGACCCAAAAAGAAATTTTGATACCTTGGAGTGAATGAACTTATTTATGGTGTATTCCTTCTGAATTCCTGCCTTGGCTAATAAAAATATTTTCTTTGGTTGTTTCCTTTACAATGATTCAWTATTCTTTGATATCTGAAAATGGAGGATCTTCTTTGATATCTGTTTCTTCTGTAATCTTCTTCTTGAGTTTTCTTCATTTCTGGAATGTTCTTCTTTGAGGGCTCACATTATTCCTTCTTAATAGGTCTATATTCTACATAAATCTTAGCCTTATATTCATTCTTACTTTCTAGAAACATGTAACACTTCCCTTCAAATTTGTTTACTGATGATATGGATATTTCTCTCTCTTCAATGTTCTTGCTTAGCTTGACAAATTTAACTCTTTCTGTGACAAATTCTTCTTCAAGATTCTGACAATCTTCTTCTTTCTTCATCATCTAGATATTCATGACTTCTTCATTTCTCTTTGATTCTTCAAGTTGGGTATTCAAGTAGACAATTTCTTCTTCAATTCTTCTTTCTCGCTGACTAAATTCTTCTTCAAGCTTAATTAAGTCCTCAGATCTTTCCTTGAGATGGCTAGTTAAAATATTTTCTCTCTTATTTACTTCCTTTATTTGTGCTATTATTTTTTCTTCCAAAAACATCTTTTGTTCCAACTGACGTTTTCATGGTTCTTCAATCCTTCTGGATTATTCTAGTTGGAATTTTAGGTTTGTAATCATATGCTAGACTTCTTCAAAGTTTGGATTTTGAGACCCCTTCTTTAGCTCGATAAATTATTCCTTGAGTGACTTGTTCTTTCTTATTTCTTCCATTAGATCATCTAAAGCACTAATTAATTATCCTTCAAGATTTACTATGCCTTCTTCACAATCTTCTTCGTCAAAATCTTTCTGACATTAAGAGCATATTTCTTCTTGTTCTACTTTAGCATCTTCTTTATTCTAATTATCATGTTCTGGCTCTGCGATAGAATGAGATTCCTTAAAGTATAAACTATATATCTTATCCAAAATTTCTTTGGATGATGAACATTGCCCCATGTTGTCTTTTAATGGATCCAATAATCATTCCAAGATAAAATCCATTGTTGTTTTGTTGTTTCTATTCAATTCCTTCTTTTCTATAGTCTTTGAATTCTTTGAACCAATGTATCCAATAACAATAGAGTACCAAACATCATATCCCTATGCTCCTAGAAATGATTTCATCATGTTTCTGCACATATCATAGCTCTAACCATTCTGACCATCAAATTGTGGTACAACAATCTTAGTGTACTCCATGATATTCCTTCTAGTGGTTAAACTGTTTTCTTGAAGGACCTGCTCTGATACCAATTGTTGGAATATTGAGAGGGGGGGTGAATTGGTATGAGGACTTTTTACCACTTTAGATCACATTATATAAAAATTTAACTTTATCATAAGTATTCAATATTTTATCACTTATACATTTAGTATATCATTGCATCATAAACAATATTATTCATCAGAGCATAACAAACAACCATAGATACACAATACACCATAATTTACATGGAAACCCAAATGGGAGAAAAACACAGAATGATTTCTTATGTATATCAAGAATACATTCATAGGAAGCACCAACTTCCCAATTATCTATCACCAAAAAGAAGGAGGCTCTAACCCCTTGATTTATAGGATCCAACCCGAAGGTAGCTACAACTCCCCGAGTTCTCTGAAAACCACTGGAAGGAGGCTATGACCCCCTTATTTAGAGGCTCCAACATAAAGGAAGCTCCAACTCCCTGAATTGTCTAGCACCAACATGAAGGAGGTTGCAACTCCCCGATTTGCAGGCTCCAACCTAAAGGAAGTCGCAACTCCCTGAGTTCTCCAGAACCAATGAGAAGGATGATATGACCCCCTCATTTACAAGCTCCAACCTAAAGGAATATCTCACTCCATGTGTTATATGACACTAATCGAAAGGAGGCTACAATATCCTTTCCTTTCCCCATACAACTACCTTGAAATATAAGTGTAGACTCAACTTGTCACTACCACTGGTACTGTCACTGCCACTGTCTCATCAACCTGTCATCCAATCTGACACTGTAACTGTCACATCGACCTAGAATTGTCACTATCACATCAACCTAAAACTGATGATCAAAATATAATCCAACTTGTCACTGTACATGTCATTGTATCTGTCATTATCACTATCACTGATGTACCATCATTAACCAACTATAACTAGATCCACTCACATGGATACCAAAACCATCACCATACCATGTACATCAACCATGTACCAAAAAATGTACCATACCATGTATTAAACATGTACCATATCATGCATATAACCCTTGTACCAGAACATGCACCATATCATAAACCAATATCACCAAGAAGTGCCTCTAGCAATGTAACATATCATCATCAACTCATGAACCCAAACCTGTACCATAACATGTGCCTCAACCATCTACCATATCATTCATGATATTCCATATACAAAGTAACATAATATATCATGAATGAATTTCCTCAATCATGTGATAACATCACCATAACTTCTACCAAACTAGATACCAAGATAGCCAAGATATGTATCTAACAATGTATCAATATGTGTCTCAATATGTACCAACATCACCAAGACATGCCTCAAGAATTTACAAAAACATCCAATGCATGTACCTCAAACATGTGCAATAACCTCATCAAGAAGTGCCTCAAACATACATCTGTATCACCAACAAATGCACCTCATACATGTACCAAGGATATGACTCACATCATGCACATAATATGTGCCTCAAGCATGTACCAATGTATTAACAAGATACCAAACACATTCCTCAATCGTGCACCATAACATTACTAACGTATAACATGCATATAACCATAACTTTAAACTTGTAGTTGACCTGATACATAAGATTTCATACATGTATCTCTTTCTCATCCTCAACAACCTAGTACTAGCATCCTCCTATAAAGTTTTCTCAGCCTTGCACGACTAACCCATGCATCACGTAGGGTCTCATGGGACAAGGGCCGTACAACTCATGGGAGTGCCTCATTGGACAAAAGTAGGCTGATCGACAGGGGTATTCTAAATTAGGGTTTATCATAAAACACTCACTCTCCTTTGCAATCCCAAAACTTTTGTACTCCTTACTCTTTCTCTACCTTAGACTTTCTACCTTAGATTCTCCAAATAGATCAAGTGTACTCACATAGAAGATATTCAATAAAGTTGTTTGTGTAAGAATGAGAGGCTTCTTGAAGTGTATTTATACTTGTCCAAGTGACTTATTTCCTTAACTTAAGGTATGAACTATACTTTCTTGTTATAACCACTTTACCCTTTAATTTATGACATGTAGAATCTTGTTATAACTGTTTAGGGGATTCTTAACCATTCTTTAGGTATTCCAACTTCATGACCTCATAACTTTTCAACTGTGAGGAACAATGTGTAGTTCCACCTACCATTGGAAATGGCATGACAAGGAATATCCATCTTTGAGTTTGTTACATGCATTTACATTGTTTTTCATGTCCTTATTCCTCAAATAACTTTGGGCTTCATGACCATGCCTTTGAGGCTTCTTGTATAATTATTCAAATGCACCCATCACATCTATTGAAATTAATGAAAACCACTTATGTTTAGATCAATGAAAAGAAACTATGCAACAACATCAATTACAAGAAACTATCCAACAAATACCACTTGGTAACAAGGAATAAGTGCTCTTAAGATTAAGCACTTAGTCACATAGCTAGGCACTAATAGGCCCTTATGGATAGGGTAAGGTAGTGTTTCCTCCCCTTTATAAACTTTATAATAATTTTTTTGCTTCTTTTAGTGAGCCCAAGCAGGTCAAGTGTAGTTTCCTTATTTGATACCACTCTGTAACACACCCAACCCCCTAAATATCCTTTAAAGGAGTGGGGTAATAAAATTTCATTCTCCTTAAAGGAATCCAACCTTATTTTTGATGGTATCCTTGTCTTCTACTCATCGAGATCTTTCCAATGACTATGATTTTTTTGAAATTCAATTTCGAGATCAAAACTTTTATTCTCTCGAAGTTTCTGGCCACTTCCCTTCCATGTGGAATCCTAGCACACTTTCCCTCCTACATGGAGATGTCGGGGATTTTCCTAGTGCACGTGCCAATTTTCTTGGCATGGACATGGTATCGACCACATCACGCTTCGAAAATATCTTATCAAAATTATTTATCCTCCCCTCTTGTCACTATCGGGATCCTCACATCGAGGTTTCCCCACAAAGGTCTACTCTTCACGCTTGAACAACCAAATATGATGGTCTTCCCTAAAATATCAGACGGTTATGGAAACCTGATGATGGATGAATATAGCTTCATCGGAATCCATGGTCATACCTCATTCCCTATACATGTGGCACTATCCTCTCCTAGATATGTGTCATGCATATTTCACATAGACATGCACCCACAGATATCGAAACTCTAGGCCACGTGGCATCCTCCATGCTTGACACATGGCACCACCTGCATTATAATGCATGGAACCATCCATGCCAAACCCATTAGGAATTTAGATAAATATCTATGGTCTATATTTTCAATAGTACCTCTCAGAACTTGGTACATCGGTGGCCTAAAAACTATCTCAGAGATCCTCCATCCCATCATATTTGATGGTCATATTTCATCCTCAGAGCTTCTCCCTCAGAGTGTCTCACCAAAACCTTCTCTGAAATTTCATTGCAATGGATGACCAAATTTCTCGTCGGAGCTCCTTCGTCCCTAACCAATCAATTTTTATATCTTCTCCTCATAGATCTTTCGTTGGATTGTGTTTTGGTGATCCCCTCCGACCAACCCATTGTGATGGATGGTCGATATCTTCCCTCGAAGCTCCTCCTTTAGAGTATGTCTTCATAACTTAATTTGAGAGATACTTTGTCATGGATGGTTGAGATATTTTCACTTGAGATATAACGATTTATTTTTAGGGTGGATTTTCCACAATTCCCCCATCCCCTTTCACATATGACCCTTGGTCTCGTGCCATTCTGAGGGAGACACCTGTCACACCATAAAATGTTGATGAGACACATGGATCAAACCTTGTTTGATGTGTGGACCTTCAAGTACTCTTGACGTGTCATACAAACCACCATTGAAGTACTCATATTATCCATTGAGAGGGTGACAATTGTCCTCTACACATTGGGGGGTTCCTTGAACCACATTCCTCTTGTCCTCATCCAGAAGGATCACCAAAATATATGATCAAGGTTTGTTTCAGTTGGGTCTGATTGATGATCAAGATTACTCCATTGCAATCCAGTATTCGGGATACTTTTGTCTCAGTGGTATAAATTACCCCGAATACTCCACTTCTATGATTGATCATGATCTCTTCAATTCATTTCCTTATCGATTGACAGACTAGATCATGACTTTGATTCTCCTCCATCAGATTTCCATTATGAACCTAAACGCAGTTCTCTCCGACTACTAGGAACTCCAATCAATGATGGAGATCCTCCCATCACTGGATTAAACGTTCAATGGATAAGGTTGATTCCCCAAGGGCATGGGTTTTGACAGAGGTCCCCCCCTTTGTCCTTCCTTCAATCATCGACTGACACATGTTCCCCCCAAATACATTGGTGGTCCTTGTCAACTAGATACATTTTGATGATGGAATCTCATCACTTGGCCTCATTCAAATGAGACGTCTATGATCTACGACAAATTTTTATCATGGACCTTATCTGGATGGATGACCTAGATTGTTCCTCGAGCTACCCTTTTCAGACTACCTTCACCTCTACATCAAGGGAATACCAACTATGGGACTCCAACCATATTAACAACAATGGATATAATGGTCCAGGATAATCCATAGACACCCTATGAAATATCAATGGTCCTCATTGAATTTAGAGTGCATACCCCACGAGCTTTCTACTAAACTTTGATGAAGGGTCATGATTGCTTCGTTCCACTAGATTAACGACTAGGGTCTCATCTCGACTTCGTCCTGATAAAGGGACCAAATTTAATCGTTAGTCCAAACCTACAACCACATATCCTCCAAACCGAACTAGGGCTCCTCCACTTGCTTAATATTCCAAGTTTGGACTTAGTTATTTTTGCGAGGGTTTTCCTCGCATTCTCCTTTAGGGTTTCTGGGTTGTCGAGAGTTTATTTTCCTGGGTTCCAAAGAATTTCATTATCCTCACCTAGGGTACCTCTATTTATTCATATCCATGGAATTATCATGTTGTCAAAAATTCCATACCACAATGAAATAGTGCATACATTTATACTCATATATATTTATATATATACAAACAAATACATTCGTTCATACTCATATATATTTATGTTGCAAGAATCTGTTATGAACACGTGTATGAATAAATCCACAAATAGGTATAAATACCTCCCTCTAACCTTAGTATAGGGAATTTAGTTGGCTCAAAATTCTAATATCTTTGAGGATAAGGACACCATTCCTTTGAAATGTTCTATCCAAATTCTAATCATCCTCTTTGTGTTTCCTCAACTTAAGGAAGGATAGATATCAAAACACTCCCCTGAATAATTCATATACAAATACTTTTCATGGGATTTTTTTCATGGATTTTCCAAACAATCCCCCACCTTAAGGTGAGGCAGGGAATTATAAATCTATTTCCCATTCACAACCTTTTGTTTTAATCCTAGACCAAGAATCACCACAAATAACTTCTTTGAGGACATGACTCTAAAATTGGTCTTAACACTACCCCAAGAACAACCAATTTCTCGAATTTTAGTTTATGGACACTCTCTGCTTGTGATTCAATGGATGAAAGGAGAATTCAATTTGTGTTGAACTTCACTCTGTAATTTATTTTCCATGACATTATTCCACTGAAATCGACCTTCTCTCGCATCTCTTTCATGCATGTTTATAGGGATAGGAACAATAAAGTATACATTCTATCTAAGGCTAGAGTGGGACTGGAAAATGGGATTTGGAAGATCACTAACAAAACCCCTATACAATCCTTTGAATATGTTCATGCTCCTTGGTTCTAAGTTTCCTTTGCTAACTATTGAGCTCTGTGAACAATGTCTCCTCAAAGAAAGATACAATGAATTCCTTCACGAATTCTTGATAAACTCGTTCAATGTATAAATATGAGTGTACTTTATTGGATTTTTTTATGAGAATTGTATATGATGTTTCACTAGCTTACAACCTAGTCTAGGTATATTTGAAAGAAAATTTTGGAAGTATAGGTGACAATATTTTGATTAAATCTACAAACCTGTAAAGGCATTTTTTGAATTCTCTCTCAAAATCTTCCATTGTAATTTTGTTCTTAAAAATAAAATCACTAGATTTTTTTCTATGGAAAAAAAGAGAGTTAAACATCACAATTAATAGCCAAACAAAATCCATCAATATGTCTACATCAACATTACCATATTTGAGACCCAAATGAAAATCATAGATGAATAGTAAATGGTGGGAATTTATTACTTCTTTTACCAATTCCTAATTGCATAAAGAGTTTGAGCACAATGTTATTACTACAAGTTGCAAGGACTACCTACATCGAGAGGAAAAGTATCCACCCCCAGAAAAAAAATACATATCCATATATTTAGCCAAACAATGATGCAACTATGGACACTTTTATAAATATCAATCTAATATGTATTCTTGATTATGATTCCATATCATAATAAGAAGTAAACATAAATAATTTAAAGAAAACCAAGTATATTTTTCTATGTGTATTGCATTAAGGCATGGACAAAGGCATTCCGTTTGATTTTCTTTCAATAATCATTAACAATTTCCATCACATTTCCAATATTTCCAACATAAGTATTCTGTTGAATGCCACAATTTTTACCGTGTGAAAGAAAAACTAGGAACATAAGTCTCCAAAACCCCAACAATTTTCGGCAAAGTTATTATTCTAGTGGAGACCTAACTACCACTACAACGTAGTAAGACTATCTGTCTCCATACATCAAGGATATGAAAGAACCATTAGTAAGAGAAGTCTCCAAAAACCAACTAGTTTTGGATACATTTCTTATTTTGGTCTAGCTCTAATTTGTATTACAAGTTACCAAGGTTGTCTATATCTAGGAGAATATGATATACTGAATAATTGAAATACATTCACTTTTTTATATAAACATTAAAATTTAATTCAATATTAAAAACATTACTTACTTTTTATTCGAAGGCACTTATTAGCAAAATAACAAAATAAATTATGAAATCCAAATTCTAAACACTCACATTGATAGGATTATTTTAAGGTTAACATTCATTAGACAATAATTCGATCCATTTGTGAAACATTGCTAAACATTTCCAACCAAGATTTTTTTTTTTTTTTATGTAAGGTGTCCATTGACCTTAGGTCACTACATTGATCTAGAAAAAATGCTAGAACTAGAAATATAAAGGATATGCCTACACATAATGACTAGGGCATTAATGTATCAAAATCACATCCACACCTCTACCTCAAATTGTGATATTTTTTGTAAAATACTTTGTCAAAAAGCATTTTAAAGTCAAACATAGTTTTGCATGTATATTGCATCAAGGAACAAACATTAGAATTTAGTTTTATGTTATATTAATACTCCTTAGAAGTGTCTCACATTTCTAAATCTACCCAACACAGGTGTCAGACAAGCAGTCTAGAAATCCATTTTTTGAAATTTTGATAAATTTTTGAGGAAATATCCATAGGAACAATCTGTAGAAGGAGGAAAGTGCACAGAAGGAAGAAAGTGCACAAATGGAAGATAACATGTAGCTCGAAGAATAAATATTGAATAATAAATCTTAAATAATAAAGAAAGAAAATAAAAGCATAAAAGGAAAATGAAAATCCGACATCCCATAAATAAATGAACAACAAAAAAGCGACATGAAGGTTGAAAAGTAGATGAAAGGTGTTGAACAACCAGTTAGTTGACCTGACCATGCATAGTAATGGGATCTTTTTGAGATGAAAATATTAGGGTTTTTTTCCCCTAGATTGTGATATAAATATGTAACAGGTTGGGAGATTGAGGGTTCGGTTCAGTTGTTTTAGTTGGGTTCAATTCAGTTGGATGGTTCAACTAGATATTATCATAAAGTTCGATTATGAAAAAATAGTTTATGTTACAGTTTGATTGATAGTTTATGTTACAGTTTGATTGAGTTCATATCTATTGAATGTAACAGTTGAAGTTTGATAAGGATGAATAAATGAATGATAGATAGATGTTATGGAATCTTGTGTTGTTTATGTTTCTGTGTTTGATTATGAATACTAGTTGCATGCATCGTAGAGTAGACTCAATTAATAGTTAAGAATGGTGCACTGATTCATGATTGTGACAGTAACAGACATATATAGTAATCTGGAATATGATAAGTATAGACATCTGAACAATGGGTAAGTTAATAACATGACAAAACTGGATTATGCACATAACATACTAAGGAAGACTTAACCAAATGTTTGCCTCCCATACCCTTACCATTGTAGAATCCTCGTTCTTCCAGTCCCCATGGATGCCTTGGGTGAGTCTTCATCTTCACAAGAAGGTGATTCCAAAAGGGTTGGTGTTTACTGGGTTTTTTTGGTCTTAGATAACCCAAAATTTGGGTCTTACAACTCGCGCACAAAATAATGCCAACAAATGGTTCCATTGTTGAGACAGCTTTGCTATTAAGGGTATGTTTGTAGGCCGACTAAGAAGGAGATATTAGAATGGTTGGAAAGGAAGGAATGGGAATTCACACAACAAGAGAACAAAAATCCTCAGATGAGTGAAAAGCAATGGTTGCAAAAGTATGTGTTCATAGATCTACATGAAATTTTCTTTGGTGAATTTCTTGTTATTTTGACAGAGTGGCTAGAAATATTGGTGGAGAAAATTGGAAGGTTTAGCGCCGAAGCGCCATGAAACTAGACTCTTGAATTGGTAAGACAACTAAATTATGTAAGTAAACCAACTACTCGAGCAATTGAATTTTGGTTGGATAGCATACTAGGTGGTTATGTTACATATTTTTCCATAGATTATATTCAATCATATAGTCTTGCAGAAAGGGATTTTTTCAAAGGTCCGTGCAGGAGATTATTGAAATCATTAAATATGTGGACACAGATGTTATTGTGTGAAAAAAACATGATGGTGATGCAATCTGACTACTAATTGGTTCGCACACATAGGGAAACTGGGGGATGACAGGAGGATCATTTGAGAGAAGGAAGGAAGAAATGAAAGAGGTATGAAAGGATCGAGGATGCAAGACAAAGATATACTAGAGGAAGGATACGATTTTGGAGAGTTTCATAGAGGAAGGAGGTATAAGAGGAAAAATATTGAGTTTGAGAGAAGAGAGCAACATAATGATCCAGAGTGGAGAGAACCTTATGCACTAGTCTCAATCGTGCAGGTACCATACCTAGGGGGAGAACCAGAGAAGTTCTATTCCATTCCAATAATAGAAAATCAAAAAATTCCTACCTATACAAAATATTGTATTGAGTCCATGACCCCATGTGCATCACCAAAATCAGAAGTAACATTTTTAGATTTGTCAAAAGAAATTGTAGTTAGCCAAGGAGGACCGAATAGTAGAAGTTATAATAGTGGGAGTAGTATGCAAAGTCATAATCAGAGTCAACCAACATCACCAAGAGAAGGGAATACATAAAAGAACATGGTTGGGATGGATAATACTCTTAGGTTGTCAGAGTTCCAAGGAATTGGGTCAGAGGACCCAGAACATCACTTGTTCATGTGCGAGATGATTTGGGATCCAAAGAACATACATGATGAAGTTGTGAAGATTGTGAAGTTGGAAATGACATTTATAGGTCATGCAGTAGTATGGTATATGAAGTTACAAAGCACCACACCTACAGGATAGGGCAGGAGAAGGAAAAGACTAAGAAAGAACTATTGAAGGAGTTCAAGAAGCCAAAGTTAGAGTTGCCGTACATCACATAATTGAAGGATATCAAGAAAGTACAAACATAGTCGGTATGAGATTTTGATAATATATTTAAGGATGTAATGGGTAGATTAAATTTTTATATCCAAAATTAAAAACACCAAGAATGGTTTATTGCGGGGCTTCTACCACACATTCACAGACCATTGATTCAGTAGAAGGTTGTGTCACATCCTGAGGTACTAGATATTGTGATGAAACTGGAGTCATATCTAGTGGGACACAATGGAAGAATGATGCAAGTTTAGAGGAATTTGGTTTCATTGACAATTCAATTCGAAGAACTCACAAAGGGAAAATAGAAATTTGAGCAAGTCTGGTATAACAAATGTAGGACTGAAGGCCATCACAAGGACGAAAACCCAACATTCGTACAATATTTGGTGACGGGTGCACCAAATCCATTGTCGGGAGGAGGATACTGTGAGATATGTAATAAATGGGGCCATCACCCAATATGGTGTCCACTACTATAGAAGTACAAGAGTATCCCAAAGAACTTCATTTGAAAATTTCGCAAATATGTAGGACACAAGGAGAAGGATTGTCACATGTTTGACTTGATGAGAGAGCACACACTCAATATGTAAAGGATCTAGGAATAAAATGTTACATCAGAAGTGGGGGTCCACAATACAGCAATCAAATAGGTTTCAATAAGGGGACCAAAGGAAACTTTGGCTAAGGTCGAGGTAGACTGAATTTTGGAAGAAGAGCAAGAGGAATGATTATATGTTAAAATTGTAATAAACCTGGACACTTGGCCCGCAACTGCCAGAATCCATGTACAAAATGCACATATTACAGAGCACTGGATCATTTGACAAAAGAATGTCCGCAAATAGTTTCCAAGTGGTAGACTAGAGGAAAACAAAACCCAAATTTGAATCAACATGTGGAAATAATTTTAGTTGAAAGACACAATGAAGGGTCCAGAGTATCCATGGTTACACATGGAGGATCTAGAAAAGGGACTGATAGGACATATGAAGGAAAGTAGATGAAATATTGGGTAAGAAAGTTAGTAGGGGCCATACCAGCCTTTGATCCTCAACAAGAAAAGCAGACATATCATATGGAAAGCAAAGAACTACTTGGAACATATTGGGAAGCATCAACATCCACAACACCTCATGAATAAGATCACACAATGCCAGAGAAGCCAACGGGGAAGGTAAGTACGCTAACAAAATTCTTGATATATTGTGTGGAGATAATAAAATATGAGGTTTTGATGAGTACATTATACGATATGACTGATCACTGCACAAGAGGAAGGGAAACATCAACTT
>SNQJ01S0002738.1:69254-88590 GCA_010110895.2 Picea sitchensis | reverse complement strand
AACTAATGGCCTAAAGCCGACATAAATAAAATAACATTACTAATCTAATATGCCCCAATTAAGTGGTAATGAGCCAATATTAGGGCTTAACAATTCAGGTGGTCGATTGGCTGCAGTATAGCTAGTTTTAGGAGACCTATGGAATTTCAGATATACTCGAGGGTACATGGGAGACAAAGAAAATGTACAGGTGTTTTCTAATGCGATACTACTTGAATGGGTACCAACAGGAGTTACAGTGGTTTACAACAAGGTGAACCATGTGTATTTATTGCATGTATTCTTCCCCAAACACATTTTTTCCCACTTAACGACAGATCAATGTGCTTTAAATATGCCAACCACGTCTCTAGATTAATTTGTTTTTCTAAAAAAATGTAGAGGAAAGGGATCTGATACCACTTGTAAGGTACCATAAGGAAATATGCAAAGAAGAAACACTATTATTATCACAATAATTAGCAAAAATAATGAAATAGTAAGCTCAATGGAACGATAGATCCAAAATATGATACATTTTTTTCTTGAGAGAAAATTTCACTTGCCTCTTTGAGGGGGAAACCTCCAACATAGAAAAGATTGAGTACAAATGATTTCACAAGACAACCTTTTCCAGTCTTTCTACCCCTATTTATACTATCTCTATCTTATAGAGGAAGAAATTTCTAGAGGTAGAACCTTCTAGTAAGTATTCTTCTCACATTATTACATAGGCCTTATTGACTAATGATAACATTTAATACATAGAAACAATATTATTCTATCTACTTGAGGGGTTAGAGATGTTAGGAATCTAACAAAAGATGATTGAGAAACAAACTCTCACCTTATTATGATCTATTCCTATACTCTTGAAGTCTAGTAGGAAATATATTGTTTGACTGGTTTGAATAATGCTTGGAAGGGGAACTCTATCGAAGAATCTGTTATGAACTAGTGTATGAATAAAGCCACAAATAGGTATAAATACCTCCCTCTAACCTTAGTATAGGGAATTTAGCTGGCTCAAAATTCTAATATATTTGAGGATAAGGACACCATTCCTTTGAAATGTTCTATCCAAATTCTAATCATCCTCTTTGTGTTTCCTCAATTTAAGGAAGGATATATATCAAAACACTCCCCTGAATAATTCATATACAAATACTTTTCATGGGATTTTTTTCATGGATTTTCCAAACAATCCCCCCCCTTAAGGTGAGGTAGGGAATTATAAATCTATTTTCCATTCACAACATTTTTTTTAATCCTAGACTAGGAAGCACCACAAATAACTTATTTGAGGACATGACTCTAAAATTGGTCTTAACACTACCCCAAGAACAACGAATTTCTCAAATTCTAGTTTATGGACACTCTCTGCTTGTGATTCAATGGATGAAAGGAGAATTCAATTTGTGTTGAACTTCACTCTGTAATTTATTTTCCATGACATTATTCCACTGAAATCAACCTTCTCTCACATCTCTTTCATGCATGTTTATAGGGATAGGAACAATAAAGTATACATTCTATCTAAGGCTAGAGTGGGACTGGAAAATGGGATTTGGAAGATCACTGACAAAACCCCTACACAATCCTTTGAATATGTTCATGCTCCTTGGTTCTAAGTTTCCTTTTCTAACTATTGAGCTCTATGAACAATGTCTCCTCAAAGAAATATACATTGAATTCCTTCACGAATTCTTGATAAACTCGTTCAATGTATAAATATGAGTGTACTTTATTGGAATTTTTTATGAGAATTGTATATGATGTTTCACTAGCTTACAACCTAGTCTTGGTATATTTGAAAGAAAATTTTGGAACTGTAGGTGACAATATTTTGATTAAATCTACAAACTTGTAAAGGCATTTTTTAAATTCTCTCTCAAAATCTTCCATTGTAATTTTGTTCTTAAAAATAAAATCACCAGATTTTTTTCTATGGAAAAAAAAGAGAGTTAAACATCACAATTAATAGCCAAACAATATCCATCAATATGTTTACATCAACATTACCATATTTGAGACCCAAATGAAAATCATAGATGAATAGTAAATGGTGGGAATTTATTACTTCTTTTAGCAATTCCTAATTGCATAAAGAGTTTGAGCACAATGTTATTACTACAAGTTGCAAGGACTACCTACATCGAGAGGAAAAGTATCCACCCCTAGAAAAAAAATACATATCCATATTTTTAGCCAAACAATGATGCAACTATGGACACTTTTATAAATATCAATCTAATATGTATTCTTGATTATGATTCCATATCAGAATAAGAAGTAAACATAAATAATTTAAAGAAAACCAAGTATATTTTTCTATGTGTATTGCATTGAGGCATGGACAAAGGCATTTCGTTTGATTTTCTTTCAATAATCATTAACACTTTCTATCACATTTCCAATATTTCCAACATAAGTATTCTGTTGAATGCCACAATTTTTACCGTGTGAAAGTTAAACAAGGAACATAAGTCTCCAAAACCTCAACAATTTTCGACAAAGTTATTATTGTAGTGGATACCTAACTACCACTACAACGTAGTAAGAATATATGTCTCCATACATCAAGGATATGAAAGAACCATTAGTAAGAGAAGTCTCCAGAAACCAACTAGTTTTGGATACATTTCTTATTTTGGTCTAGCTCTAATTTCTATTACAAGTTACCAAGGTTGTCTATATCTAGGAGAATATGATCTACTGAATAATTGAAATACATTCACCTTTTTATATAAACATTAAAAATTAATTCAATATTAAAAGCATTACTTACTTTTTATTCAAAGGCACTTATTAGCAAAATAACAAAATAAATTATGAAATCCAAATTCTAAACACTCACATTGATAGGATTATTTTAAGGTTAGCATTCATTAGACAATAATTCGATCCATTTGTGAAACATTGGTAAACATTTCCAACCAAGAAAAAAAATGTTTATGTAAGGTGTCCATTGACCTTAGGTCACTACATTGATCTAGAAACAATGCTAGAACTAGGAATATAAAGGATATGCCTAAACATAATAACTAGGGCATTAACGTATCAAAATCGCATCCACACCTCTACCTCAAATTGTGATATTTTTTGTAAAATATTTTGTCAAAAAACATTTTAAAGTCAAACATAGTTTTGCATGTATATTGAATCAAGGAATAAACATTAGAATTTAGTTTTATGTTATATTAATACTCCTTAGAAGTGTTTCACATTTCTAAATCTACCCAACACAGGTGTCAGACAAGCAGTCTGAAAATCCATTTTTTGAAATTTTGATAAATTTTTGAGGAAAAATCCATAGGAACAATCTGTAGAAGGAGGAAAGTGCGCAGAAGGAAGAAAGTGCACAAATGGAATATAACATGTAGCTCAAAGAAGAAAGCTTGAATAATAAATCTTAAATAATAAAGAAAGAAAATAAAAGCATAAAAGGAAAATGAAAATCCAACATCCCATAAATAAATGAACAACAAAAAAGTGACATGAAGGCTGAAAAGTAGAAGAAAGGTGTCGAACAACCAGTTAGTTGACCTAACCATGCATTGTAATGGAATCTTTTTGAGATGAAAATATTAGGGTTTTTTTCCCTAGATTTTGATATAAATATGTAACAGGTTGGGAGATTGAGGGTTCGGTTCAGTTGTTTTAGTTGGGTTCAATTCAGTTGGATGGTTCAACTAGATATTATCATAAAGTTCGATTATGACAAAATAGTTTATGTTATAGTTTGATTGATAGTTTATGTTACAGTTTGATTGAGTTCATAGCTATTGAATGTAATAGTTGAATGTGGATAAGGATGAATAAATGAATGATAGATATATGTTATGGAATCTTGTGTTGTCTGTGTTTCTTTGTTCGATTATGAATACCAGTTGCATGCATTGTAGAATAGAATCAATTAATAGTTAATAATGGTGCACTGATTCATGATTGTGACAGTAACACACATATATAGTAATTTGGAATATGATAAGTATAGACATCTGAACAATGGGTAAGTTAATAACATGACAAAACTAGATTATGCACATAACATACTAAGGAAGAATTAACCAAATGTTTGCCTCCCATTCCCTTAGCATTGTGGAAGCCTCATTCTTGCAGTCACCATGGATGCCTCAGGTGAGTCTTCATCTGCACAAGAAGGTGATTCCAAAAGGGTTGGTGTTTACTGGGTTTTTTTGGCCTTAGATAACCCAAAATTTGGGTCTTACAACTCGTGCACAAAATAACGCCAACAAACGGTTCCATTGTCGAGATCAAGGCTTTTCTATTAAGGGTATGTTTGGAAGCCAACTAAGAAGGAGATATCAGAATGGTTGGAAAGAAAGGAATGGGAATTCACACAACAAGAGAACAAAAATACTCAGATGAGTGAAAAGAAATGGTTGCAAAAGTATGTGTTCATAGATCTACATGAAATTTTCTTTGGTGAATTTCTTGTTATTTTGACAGAGTGGCTAGAAATATTGGTGGAGAAAATTGGAAGGTTTAGCGCCGATGCGCCACGAAACTAGACTCTTGAATTGGTAAGACAACTAAATTCTGTAAGTAAACCAACTACTCGAGCAATTGAATTTTGTTTGGATAACATACTAGGTGGTTATGTTACATATTTTTTCGTAGATTGTATTCAATGATATAGTCTTGCAGAAAGGGATTTTTTCAAAGGTTCATGCAGGAGATTATTGAAATCATTAAATACGTGGACAAATATGTTATTGTGTGAAAAAAACATGATGGTGATGCAATCTGACTACTAATTGGTTCGCACACATAGGGAAACTGGGGGATGACAGGAGGATTGTTTGAGAGAAGGAAGGAAGAAATGAAAGAGGTATGAAAGGACCGAGGATGCAAGACAAAGATATACTAGAGGAAGGATACGAGTCTGGAGAGTTTCACAGAGGAAGGAAGTATAAGAGGAAAAATATTGAGGTTGAGAGAAGAGAGAAACATAATGATCTAGAGCAGAGAGAACCTTATGCACTAGTATGAATCATGTAGGTACCATACCTAGGGGGAGAACAAGAGAAGTTATATTCCATTCCAATAATAGAAAATCAAACAAGTCCTACCTATACAAAATATTGTATTGAGTCCATGACCCCATGTGCATCACCAAAATCAGAAGTAACATTTTTAGATTTGTCAAAATCAATTGTAGTTATCTAAGGAGGACCGAACAGTAGCAGTCAGAATAGTGGGAGTAGTGTGCAAAGTCATAATCAGAGTCAACCAACATCACCAAGAGAATGAAATACATCGAAGAACATTATTGGGATGGATAATACTCTTAGGTTGTTAGAGTTCCAAGGAATTGGGTCAGAGGACCCAAAACATCACTTGTTCATGTGCGAGACGATTTGGGATGCAAAGAACATACATGATGAAGTTGTGAAGATTGTGCAGATGGAAATGACATTTATAGGTCATGCAACAGTATGGTATATGAAGTTACAGAGCACCACACCTACAGGACAGGGCAGTAGATTGACAAAGACTAAGCAAGAACTACTGAAGGAGTTCAAGAAGCCAAAGTTAGAGTTGCAGTACATCACATAATTGAAGGATATCAAGCAAGTACAAACATAGTCAGTATGAGATTTTGATAAGATATTTAAGGATGTAATGGGTAGATTAAATTTTTATATCCAAAATTAAAAACACCAAGAATGGTTTATTGCAGGGATTCTACCACACATTCACAGACCATTGATTAAGTAGAAGGTTGTGTCACATCCTAAGGTACTAGATATTGTGATGAAACTGGAGTCATCTCTAGTGGGACACAATGGAAGAATGATGCAAGTTTAGAGAAAGTTGGTTGCATTGACAATTCAATTTGAAGAACTCACAAAGGGAAAATAGAAATGTGAGCAAGTCTGGTGTAACAAATGTAGGATTGAAGGCCATCACAAGGACGAAAACCCAACATTCGCACAATATTTGGTGACGGGTGCACCAAATCCATTGTCGGGAGGAGGATATTGTGAGATATGTAATAAATGGGTCCATCACCCAATATAGTGTCCACTACTACAAAAGTACGATAGTATCCCAAAGAACTTCATTTGAAAATTTCGCAAATATGTAGGACATGAGGAAAAGGATTGTCACATGTTTGACTTGATGAGAGAGTGCACACCCAATATGTAAAGGATATAGGAATAAAATGTTGCAGCAGAAGTGGGAGTCCACACTACACCAATCAAATAGGTTTCAATAAGGGGTCCAAAGGAAACATTGGCCGAGGTCAAGGTAGACTGAATTTTGGAAGAAGAGCAAGAGGAATGATTATATGTTAAAATTGTAATCAACCTAGACACTTGGCCCGCAACTACCATAATCCATTTACAACATGCACATATTACAGAGCACTAGATCATTTGACAAAAGAATGTTCCCAAATAGTTTCCAAGTGGTAGGCTAGAGGAAAACAAAACCTAAATTTGAATCAACATGTGGAAATAATTTTAGTTGAAAGACACAATGAAGGGTCCAGAGTAGCCATGGTTACACATGGAGGATCTAGAAAAGGGACTAATAGGACATATGAAGGAAAGTAGATGAAATATTGGGTAAGAAAGTTAGCAGGGGCCATACCAGCCTTTGATACTCAACAAGAAAAGGAGACATATCATATGGAAAGTAAAGAACTACTTGGAACATATTGGTAAGCATCAACATCCACAACACCTCATGAATAAGATCACACAATGCCAGAGAAGCCAGCGGGGAAGGTAAGTATGCTAACAAAATTCTTGATATATTGTGTGGAGCTAATAAAATCTGAGGTTTTGATGAGTACATTATACGATATGACTGATCATTGCACAAGAGGAAGGGAAACATCAACTTCAAAAAGGATGGAAAATAAGATACTACACAAGAAGAGAACCAATGAAGAATTATGATTCAGTGCGCAAATTGGAGAGTATGATGTGGATAATATTATTTTGGATGTAGGTTCTGACGTGAATATGTTACCTAAGAAGACATGGGAATTGATGGAAAAATACAAGTTGGTATGGTCTCCTATTCTACTCATATTATAAAATCAACACAAAATAGTCCTGATTGGTCTATTAACAGGAGTACCTCTGAACATAGATGGGGTGCGAAATGTGGCATATTTTGAATTTATTGAGTTTTTGGATGACGATCAACCATATCTAGCATTAATGGGACTGGAATGGGATTTCAATAACCAAGTGATCATCAAATTGAAGAGGATGGATATGATATTTGGAGCTGGTAATTGGAAAGTTATGGCACCCTTAGACCCATCAGAAGAATAGAGATATATAGAACACACAAGAGGGAATGACATTGAAAACTTATATAGCATGACTATGTGGAAGGAGGATTATGTGAAATCAACAACATATGGTGCGTTGAGTTGGCAAAGTGTCACTTCATGTGCGTCATATTTGGAAGCGGCTCTAGAGCATTGGAAACAAATAATTCATGAAGTGTCCACCATATGATGTGCATGCATGACTTGATTTGTGTGCTGGATTGGAACAGAGATATTTAACCTTCCTAGGTATTATGGATTATTTGATATAAGTATGTTTGTAAAAACATTTGAGTTGCAGGTAACCAAACAACAAAGTTTGTTAGCATTGGATGTGGTATTAAAAGTGACTCCAACTAGATGTTGGGATGCACATAGAGAACGGATGAAAGACTCACTACAATGCAACAGACTAATGAAAATAAGGTTTGGCACTGAGGGAGAAAACATTGTGCATAAATATATAGAGGATAGTGATCCAATAGTTCATGTGGAATAGTGGATGGATTTCTGGGGTTTAGTACCAGAGACAGAGTGGGACACACCAATTTATACACACACTGGGGGCAATTTTGAAGCACTGGTACTTGGAGTTGGAAATGCGCAGGGAGACAACAAGATGGGAAGAATTGATCCAGAGGTTCAAGATCTTGTTTACATTTGAACATGAGTATCCATCCATAGATACATCACTATAGGATATTCAGACGAAGATATTATCAGAAGAAGAAACGATGGAGGTGATACCAGTATGCAACGAGCACAAAAACAAGATGATTGTTCGTAAGTTGTTGGAATGCTATAATGTATCCTAGGAAGAGTATGATGAAGAGGATCCTAGGAATGCACAGATACGTAAGAAAAGATGAGAATGGGCCATAGAAGGACCATAGCTCGAATTTTTTGCATATACCTAATCGATAAAAACACGAAAGATAAATATTGGTACGATAGAGAGTCTGAAGTTTGCATAGATAGAGGACTATTGGAGTGAAGAGACAGTTGAAAAGATTGCAGACTTACTAAGAGAATACCAATACTTATTTCCAACCAATTTTTCAGAGATGAAGGGAATAGAAGGAGACTTGGGCAAGATGAATATCCCACTGAAACGAGGAGCTAAGCCAGTCCGCCAAAGGCCTTATAGGATAAATTTGAGGTATAAGGAGAAGGTAAAAGTTGAAATAGATAGGATGTTGGATGCAATAATGATTGAACCGGTTGAATAACTTGAGTGGTTCAATACAATGGTGGTGCAGGACAAGAATATAGGTGGAATCAAGATCCGTGTAGATCTCAAGAAGTCAAATGACACATTCTTACATGACCCAGTTCCAACACCATTCAAACACGAGTTACTGGAGAATTTCGAAGGCCAAGAAACATACTCTTATATAGATGGATTCTTCATATACCATCAGATAAGAATCGCGTAGGAGGATATACAAAAAACCAATTTTGTGATGGAATGGGGAAGTTACTAGTACACAGTTATTGCCTTTGGATTGAAGAATGCCCCTACGATGTTTTCCAGGGTAGTAGTAGCAACATTCAAGGAGTTCATCCATATGTTCCTAGAATTCTACTTTGATGATTGGAAAATGTTCATTCTATTGAAGGATCATATAAAAGTTCTTACACTTATGTTGGATCGCTACAGGAAGTGTTGAATTTTGCTGAACTTGAAGAATTGCATTTTTTGTGCACCATTTGGAATTCTATTAGGACATGTAGTGTGAAAACATGGACTATTGGTAGACCCAAATAAGATTGCAATCAATTTGGATTTAAAACTACCTACATCAGTCAGAAAACTAAGGGCAACGTTGGGTCATACAGGTTATTATCGAAAATTCATCAAGGGATATGTGAAAATCACAACATCAATGAAGAAGCTACTAAAGAAGGAAGTGAAGTTTCAATGGAATGAATACTGTCATAAGGGGTTGGACGCCCTGAAACAAAATTTTGTGACTGCGTTGATTTTAATTTTTCTGGATTGGAACAAGGAGTTTCATGTACACATGGACACATAGTCCATAGCATTGGGAGTATTTTTATCTTAGCCAGGGGAAGGAGACATAGATCTCCAATTTATTTTGCAAGAAGGAAGTTGTCTATAACAGAGAAGAACTATACAACAACATAACAGGAAGGATTGGAGATGGTATATGCACTACATAAATTTAGGAATTATTTATTAGGGTCTCACTTTAAAATGTATAAATACCATTATGCATTAAAATACTTAATCCATAATCCAATTTTGGGGGGGAGAATATGTAGGTGGATTTGATTATTTCAGGAATACGACTTTGAACCTATAGTGAAACCGGGGAAGCTGAATGTAGGACCATATCATATATCATGCATATTTTCAAGGGAATATGCGGGAAATTCAGATGAAAACTTCCCAAATGCGCAATTATTTTTAGTAAGGATAGTGGATGATTATTTCTCATACATTATAGAGTTTCTCAGCATAGGCATGGATCCATATGAGATAATTGTAGCATATAAGAAACAAGTAGTAGTGAAAGAAATATATTATCAATTGATTGCAGGGAATTTATACAATATGGGCGTAGATGGAATACTGATACGTTGTATGTTAGATCATGAATGGTTGATAATACTTGAAGAAGCACATGATAGAATTTCTAGAGGAAATTATGCAGGGGGAGCAACGACAAAAAATATTTTGTGTGTAGGACCTTGGTGGCCGACACTTCACAAGGATGCAAAGGAATATTTTCAATCATGTGATGTATGCCAATGAGTGGGAAATCCATCTAGGAGGGAAAACACGTCTTTGAATCCATAGGCTACGTTGTAATAATTTGAGAAATGGGCCAATCAACCCACAAGCAAGAAGATCAGGGGAATGGTATATCATTACTGTGACTGACTATTTGACAAGATGGGAATAAGCAACCCTAGTTATAGACATTACAACAGAAACTTCTACATGGTTTCTATTCTAAAATGTAGTCACAAGATTTGTATGTCCATGCATATTACTCAGTGATCAAGGGACACACTTTATAAACAAAGAAATTGCAACATTGACTAAGGAGTTCCAGATTCATCACCAAAAGAGTACCCCATATAACCCTCAGGCCAATGGAATCGTGGAAGATTTTAATAAGATCTTGGAGAATTCCTTAACAAATATTTGTAATGTTGGTAGAGATGACTAGGACTTAAGATTTCTTGTAGTATTATGAGCTTACAAGACTACCAACAAGAAGTTGACAAAACATACCCCTTTCAGGTTGGTCTACAGGAAAGAAGAAGTAATGCAAATGGAGTTTAATATACCTATATTGTGCATTGAAGAAATTATAGAACTATCAGATATTGATGCAATAGAGGAGAGGTTGGTGCAGTTAGTTCAACTTGAGGAGGATAGGTTTGCACAAGATTCCATCAGTAGGTTCAGAAAGCTAGAGAGAAGGCCTGACATGATCACCACATTTAATAGAAGAAGTTTCAAATTGGATATTTGGTACTACTCTATGAAAACAATTATATGCAACATTTGGGGAAATTTCGAATGCACTGGCTAGGATCCTATGTGATTCAAAAACTAACAGAGAAAGGTGTTGTCTAGTTAGAAACCTTGAATGGAGATGTCTTGGAAGGAATGGTGAATGGGAGTCAAATGAAACTCTATAGAGATGACCAAGAGGCGGCATAGTAATTTGGGTTGCATTATAACACATGTATTATAACAATTGTCTGAAAAAAAAGGGGGCATTGCACCAAACTCGGAGATGAGACAGTTTGCAAATGAAAATACCGTTAAAAGCATGTTGAGCACTCAACACACCCTAAAGGTCTATGTCAAATTTCACTTTTTGTGTACCACTTGATCTCTTGTGAATGTCTAATTCGATCTTAATATGAAAATGTTTCCTTTGTTCATCTTTTGTTTTTCATTTTAAGTCTTTTAAAGTTGTTCGGGAAAGCGAAAATCATCATGAATTAACAAAGACTAACATTTGATTAAAGAACCGACAACTGAAATATCTCCTCAATGCGCTAAAGGAATTTGGCATCAATAAGGATTAGAGATGACAAAGTTTGCCCAAGAGGACCAAAATAGCTGAGCCCTGACCTCCATAGGTGTCTACAGACGAAAGTCTTAATTACGCGACAGGCATTACGCAAGAATATCTCCGATAACTGACCCTCATCAGTGTCAAGAAGTTTTGAAGAGAGTAGGCATCGCACGAGTAAAGGAAGGATATCGTCGATCGTCGACTGCCAAAAATTTTTCGGCATCGGGGATTTACGAAGATGTAACCTGAAAATAAACTACGCACTTGAATAGATCCCTGATTTTCGATCCCCGATATGCATTGGCATCGGAATTTTTCTAAGAAGGATACCAAAAGAAACATATGCAAGGTGTCATCGATCCCCAACCTATCCACTAAGAAATCCGACGTGATGGGACATTTTAGTTATAAGATACGCTAGATAAAATGAATTTAAAAGGTTAATTAATTCCAGGATCGCGCATTAGTTGCTAATTCATGTGTAAACCAAAAGGACCATTTAAGCCTCCCAATGCAATGCATATCCCTCCACATCTCCACTGTCACCCAACGTAGAATTTATTTGCAAAGATTATATGGTAGTATGTTTTGAATTACATCCATTACTCGTATTAAATGGTTGATACGACTGGTAGGATATCTCCCGTTATATTCTTTTGATTTATTGTGTATAAGCTCATTCTGCACGCAAAGAATTTCGGAGCACCTAGAGGAGCAAGACGAGTGATCCATTGAAATATTCCAAGGTCCATTGAGTATTAAAACAACAATTTTAGCAAGCACTACAGGGACACTGCCTCCAAAGAAACCCACCACTAGGAAATACCCAAGGGTGCTAAAGCTATAAGAACCAGAGGTAGGAGAAGGTTCCTCCCCATTAGTCGCAAGGCAATTGAAATTTGCTCCAAAGCCAGTGCTCGTCATCAAGAAAAACCCTAAGAAGGCCTTCGTCCATCCCCGGGCCTTTGGAGACACAGAGGTGAACATCGATACCAAAAAAATATTCCCTCGCAAGGAAGAACTATTTAATAAAATCAATAAGGAGGAAACCCTCGAGTTTTCCCCGCACACCGATCCTAATATGAGAAAACTCGATGATGAAGTTCTCTTGAATATCCGTAAGGCTTATTTTCACATGGTGACAAGAAGGAATCTGGTATTTCCATACATCGAACTCTTGAAATGGCATATTGATCACATTGATGCACATAGGTGTTTAATTAATGACGACAATGGTGGATGTGTTGGGGTTTTCCTCCCAGTAGAAGTTCAGAGTTACTATAATCTCAGGGAGCCAGAAGAACGTTTAAGCACTGGATGTTTTTGAGTTTCTTTCAGAAGCACGACACGAGAAAGATTATGGCATCCTAGTGGAGAGAGGATAAAAATTTCACCAATAGGACCTTCGGCTGGTACCCAACGACCAACCTGAGAGACCCCTACATCTATCTAATGGCCCTCCTCTGCCAATTGCATGGGGAGAAAGACTGCACTAGGTTTTTGGAGGTGTGGATGAATCTAGCTTATACCATAGCCATTTCTGGATTAGGTTTTAACTGGGGTGCAATCATCTCCAAACAGATGAACAGGTGAAAGAGGGAGAAACCCCTTCCTTTTACATGGCCTCATATTTGTTGGACATCGTCTATGCCAATAACCTCTTTGCTGGAATGAACTCAAGTTGGCATTCCTTTCAGCTCCTGGTCCATGTATAATTCAACATCTTATGGGAAAATAGTTACAAGAAATCCTATTCTCTTATCTGTGACCAGTTCATTGCAAGAATTTATTCTTTGTTGTTCAAGAAAGAGTTCCCAAGGATGTCGGATGCGGCTTAAAGGGTTGTATCGAAAGTGGGTCACTGGTATCTATATGAGAACGAGATCTAGATCAGGGTTTTTAGCACCACAGGGGCACCCCATCTATTACCTATATATGTCCTCGATCGACTAGTATTAGGGGAGATTTGTTATCAGACCATTTTGCAAGGCTACAATGCCACTTTAGTGAAGGACAAGAAGCGGGCCTTCATACCTTATGGGTATCGTATTGGCATATACATGGTCAAATACACTGTGCAGGCAAAGAAAGAAGGGTTAAGTCAATTGGAATTTTAATTCCAGAACGACCGTTTCTGCAAGCACGATCCCAAGGGTCTATTCCTGAAACATGCATCATAGGTATCATCTTGTTGGCCTTATGCCCATGACCAGTTTGAGGATGAAATTTTCACCGAAAATTCTCAAGATTGGGATGAGATGGTGGCAAGGATGGATGATCTTAAAGCAACTGGACTCAAGGCCATGAGTTGGGAGGAGAAAACAATGGCCTTGGAACAATCGACTCAAGAGCTACTCAGGGTCAGAGAATAAAGGATAGCATCTGGACCAGTCAAAGCACTGGAAGCCCCTCAATAAGTCATCCAAACAATGAAGATTTCCTAGGTAACCCTGGAACAGAACAAAAATTTCCCCAAGGTTCATAATGCACAGGAGAGAGGGGCACTTATGTATGAACACGCCCTACAGATGATGGGTCCGATGCGGGATATATCGGACCCCATCAGGTTTCCAAGGCTTCCGACTGATAGCCCAGAAGAAATCCTGGCAGCGCCAAGCGACCCCGATTTCATAAACCTTGATAACACCAATGGGTTAGATGACCTTGAATCCACAACACCACCTTCCAATTCGCCAATAGGCATGATGAATCAACCAAATATAGGCTAGGTATCAGTAGAAACAAGTGCACCTAACCCTCTGATTGAGTTCATCAATGTATACAGTGATGATGAGAGCTTGGAAGAATCTCAAAGGACCCATGTGCGTGTCCAAGAAGAAAATGGAATTGAGAAGGCTTCTTCTCCTGATCCCGAGGTCCAAACCCAGGAGGTCTCAGAAAAGGAAACATAGTCTGAAAGTGGCCTCAAAATGAAGGGACCTAGTGCATCGGAAACCAGAGCAGATAATCCAAAGAACGAGCCCTAACCGGATGAGCCAAAAGAAGGATCCCTGCAAAAGGAAATCAATGATTCAATGACCAACGAGCAAGTAAGTAACAATTATGTACCTGACATCTCTACTTCACTCAATACTCAAGTTCTCGACAAGCGACAGGGAGAGGCCGAGTCCTTGGAACACAATGAGGGAGTTCAGGAACTCGACCTTGAACAAGTATACACCACCAGTAACTTGGGAAACACACTCACATGGGGTGATCAGAAGATACCTGAGCTGGTAGACAAGGTATCAAATATCTATGAAATCTCTTATGATCGAAAAAGAAAGGCCATCGTCAACAGAACCACCAAGAAGAGGAGGATCACGTTGGACTGCTCCATCCTCATCACCAAAGAGGAGAATTTGATAAACACTGTTGATGCCCGAACGTGGGAGCTTCTCGGTGTGGGGATGGAACTCTTGGATGCCACCCTGGATAGGGCTAAACAAGATGAAAAAGAGTCGGCCACCGCCCGAAAGGAACTAGAACATTTACACCACCTGGATGAGTACTACCACAAATCCACCCAGACCACAGTAAATATGAAAAGTGAGTTCGAATAAGCTTACAAAAAATTCACAAAAGAGTGACAAATGTTTATAGAAAAGATAACTGAGTTCCAGGAGGACACTCTCATGCCACTCGCAACATGCAAGGACATGGAGCAATGGTATCAAAGGGAGCAACAACCAGTAGAAAGACTCAAGTACATTGATGCAGAAAACATGCCTGAGACAAAGAACATGGCATCTGGATGGTAGGAAAAAGTAGTCTTAATCATAGGAAACAATCAATCGAGTATTGGGCTAAGATGTTTCAGGACCCACGTTGAGAAATTCAAAAGAAATGGGTCAGATGAAAGAAACGTTGGGGTAAAATCAACGAACCAGTGAAGGAAATTAGACTCCCTGATTTCGGCACCCCTGAAAAATTTGTCGACTTGTGCGACATAGTTGAGTCGCATGCCAAGAAATATTCATGGTGGGCTGAAGAGCTCATGAATATGACCAATGCGGTACCAAGGCAAGTGCGAAGATTCATGTACCATACGATTAGAGCTCTAACTATGCTACATCAGTTAAACTCCAGTCTAGCGAAGTACCAGACACATGCGATGGACATCAGAGGGATACATGCGGCTCCGATGGAGCAACACAGGTTCCCCTGGGCTCAAACCTACGACGATATGTTTATCAGTTGGTTCGAGTATGAGAAAAGTCATCCTTTCAGAGAACTATCTTGAGTTGACTGTTAAAGAAACTATTAGAAGATTACGCCACGTGGCATATTTTTCTTTTCTTAAACTACACTTAGCCATTGTTTTCAGTTGAAATTTACATTATAAATAAAGATATCGACCAATTAGTTAGATGTCTATGGTTGTTGCAAGAAATTTTTCTTTCTGGTTGTTAAGAATTATTTTGAAGATACTTTGAATTGAGAAGTCCTTCTGGACCAAAGACAAGTTATTTTCATCAACTGCATGTGTGATTGGGCGTGGAGAAGAACTCTTTCCTATCATGTTTCATGAATGATATTGTAATGAGTAAGATCAATTAATTTTGTTGTCAAGTTATCTGGTGCAATGTTTTGATGTTCTTTTCTTTAATGATGAATATGAATCGTTGTGTTATTATGTGATGAAAGGTTCTGGTAGATGAATTATTTTTCTTGTCATTATCTCATTGCATATGTGTTTTCTTTCTGGTAGTTAGTATCTCATACAGTAATTGGATTCTCACATGGTTAATGTATTAGTACTAGGTCCATGGTATAAAATTGTTGTCTTCATGCTTGAGCAGCAGGTTATCCCAAGATCAACCTCTTCCCCTTAGTTAAGATTAATTCCATTTTTGTTTCCAAGTTGGTTTATACCAACTTACATATCATATCGGTCCCGCCCAAGAGAAAATATGAAAAAGAGAATAGTCCAAATTGAAGGAATAACCTTCATAAGAAAATGTAAAGGCCATTGATAATTTGGCCGGATCGCAAGATCTTGAGAACCATTCCATTATTAAATGTTGCAGAGTCTAATTGGGCCTCAATGGCGGGTTTTGTTTCTACTATTGATTCAATGGATTAAAAACCCATCAACAAAGAATTAAATCAAGGAAATGATGGTTACACAATGGTAATGATAGGTCATAAAAGCGTCATATGATTCTTAAATGGGAAAATTCTCCAAAAATCTTGAGAGAATGACAATATGAGGGATAAATCACCCGATGGATTTAGAAATAAAGACACAATTAGTTAGAAAACTCATCAAACATGATGTTCTATTGAACAAGTTTGTGAAGGCATGATGAGATAGGTACATTTGGCTTGAAAGCACACAAATAACAGGAAATTCTTAAGTCTAAACCATTGTTACATGTGAGCAGGAGCACACAGAATGGACTAGAGTGAATTGGAAAATAGATTTGATCCATCATAAACGAAAGACAATGACCTGCTAAGAGACATAGAGCTAAGTCCAGTAATCATTCATAGGAAACAAATGGCACCACCGAGAGTTGGAGGACCGTCTTCAGCAGCGAGAAAACAAGCAAAAAAAAAAAACACAGTATCACCAGAGTTCGAGGAGTTAACCGTATTTTCAGCTACGACGAAACCACCATATTTTCATAGAGACTACTTACCACCAAGTTTGGAGAATTGAACCCATATAAATTGACCAGAAAATGCAAAGTACAAAGTGTCGGTAGCACCAATTCTAGCTAATGTAAGAAGGGATGTAGACATACTCAGGAAGATTGACAACCTTAAGTCTATGGACCATGATATCACATATACACGTAGATTCCCTAAGTTGGAAAGGGATCAATATTTGTGCACAAGGATTTTCCCAGGGACGTGAGAAATCTAGGTCGAGCCACAAGATTGGGCATCAGGGTTGTGTAAGGAAGGAATATTGAACTTATGTGGAATTCCATATTTTGGGCGAAGTACACATATCAATGCATGTTTAAAAGTATTATTAAGCTGTGTTCATGGGAGAACACTCTGGATCTATCCCATAATATGGATCGATACTACATTTATTGCATGGATTACAAGATTTCCCAAAGAAGGGGAACACCGAGGGCTATTGTTCCTCAAGATGGGAGAGTGATCCCTATTCGAAACAATGAAGGATAAATTTTACACATTTAGGGGAAAGAGGGGATTGGATGTTAGAAAAAACAATGATAAGAATGTGAGGTTTGCAACGCAGGTAATTTCCTGCAAACTGCTTGTGAACATGTCTAAAAGACGAAGTATTGGTTGTCATCATTGTGGCCACATAGAAGTGTATAACAAGAGTTCAGATGAATTAGGATACCTTTTTGGCTAACATATTTTTACAAGATTTCATGGAGGCCCAAGAGAAGGGATTTTAATTTCATTATCCTTGGTGTCTCATTCTTATCGCATTGGTCAGATGGAAAGAACTCAGGTATTACCAGGACATGCGCAATCTAGGTAGTAACATTCTGGCTGCAAGATATACTAACTTATGTCATTCAAAAATTAAAACAAGACAAACTAACAATAACATCACATATTTTACCTACTGGGAGAGGATCACCTATTCATTTGTGCAACTACCATGCATATTCGAGGAAGCAGTAAAATCATAAAAGGATATTTTCTGATTTAGATCCAACATTCACCATGTGTACATCCAGGATAAAATGGATCCATCAAGGAAATGGGTACTCACCAATTACAAGTTGGAAATGAATGATGTGAATTCGATGATCAATGACTATGAGGAATATTGGAAGAGTCCACAAAAAAAAACAAGTCTCTCAGAAGAGGAGGATGATCAAGACAAGAGTCACGAGGACCTGAGTTACGACCAAGGAAAATATCAGATGAATGGCACAGGAGATCTTCCTGGCACATCAACAGTCCCCGAAGTAGGACCCAAAAGGAAGGATAAGGGGGAAGAGAAAATAGGAGGGACACACAATAAAGAAATGACATAGAGGAAAACCCCATTTTACATATTAACCAATGATGATATGGACAAAATTGGATACCAAATACGAGATTCTACAGAAGAGTTATGGGAAGAAACAACAAAGAAGTAGGAAGAAAAACATAATAAAGTATAGGACTAGTTAGGAGTACTTAAATAGATTCTGGAAGATGCAAACCTGATGAAAGAGAACATGTCTGATGAAGAATCATCAACAGGGTCTAAGAGACAAGAAGAAAGTGCACAACCATACACTAGGGAACATAACCCTACAAATTCAGACGAGCGCGTTAGAGTTTCCAGTGGGCGAGTTGCATGAAAAAATAAATGCATTGGGCCATCTAAAGATAGTTGTTTCAAGGATGTCCATGCAAAAGTTAAAATACTTGCAAGCAAGAATGGTGTAAGAAATCATAAACATAGTAGAGGAGGAACATAGGGATTTAGAATGAATAAAGGATGAATAAGCCCAATTACAGGATAAGTATGAAAAATCATTGCAACGAGGCTCTAAAGAAAAAAGATGAGGCTGAGGATAGATTTGAGACAAAAGTAAAGGAAAAGGATGAGGTAGAGAGTATGGCGAAGAAGATCCAAGCCGCCATCCAAAATTTGTATAAATAAATTCTATAAGTTCCCCTAGTAGTCAAAGCGACTATAGAGGAAAAAGTGCAAACAATCGGTGAAGTCAATAAGGGCTTCTAATCAAAGATAGAATATTTCAAGAAAAGGAGAATGCCAAGATCTCCACCATAGGTGTGTGAAAGTAGAATGAGAAAAACAACCATAGAAAATTCCAACATCAAGAATATTGAGGGGGTGAAATCATGAAGGTGGGTAACACTTTCGTGACAATCTGATATCCAAAATTCCGAATGACAGTTTTTCGGCCGAACTAATATTTTATTTCGGCCAAAAGATACTTTTTTCGGCCGAACTATTTTTCGGCCAAACACTTGAACATCAAAGTGAATGGTACAGTCACAACACCCTTGATTTTCGTGT
>SNQJ01S0002738.1:39407-55989 GCA_010110895.2 Picea sitchensis | reverse complement strand
TATTCAATGTTTTTTATGAAATTCCTCCAGGTGTCAGTACTTGGAACCTCTCAGAAAAGGAGTTATAGCAAAAATGTCATACCTTGTTGAATTTTGGCTTATTCTAGAGAGAGACCTTGTAGAGCGTGACCCACACACAATATTCATTGAATTTATCTGAAACTATTACAGAGAATACTACAGACTGTACCCTAACCAACACATTTGGTCTCACTTAATTTTGATCTGTTATGAAGAAGTTATGACATTTTTACCCGAAACACCTGTTTTTGACTAGTTTTAGGACTCGCCACAAACCCTATTTTCCACGGAGTGTAATTCCCAAAATACAATGACCCATAAGATGAATGTTTTATCACGGATACTTGGGAATGTTTTCTCAATGGAATATCAATTTCACGGTCTGAATCATTATAGAAAAAATTGTAATTTAGTAGATGATGCGACCATTTGGTGGAAGTTGATTAACCATAGTAAGATGATGGCACTCTCTGATGAAGAATTTGAAAAACGTGTTTTTAGATAGGTGGTCTCATGTTGGGAAAAAGGATAAAGAGAACACCAAGGATTTATTATCATATGGAAACTCTATACTATAGGTTCATGGATGTATACATAAAGAAAAGGCCATTTTTTTATCAACCCTAGTTTCCAGGGTAACTTCATCAACATTAACTTGGTGGAAAGATTATAAGTACCCACGAGGAATATGCAAAGCACATAGATTGAGGGTGAAAATGTTCTAATTTTTAAAGATTTGAAGCACAAAATGGACAAATATGTGTTTCATTCTTATTTTCATGCCATATATATGAATGATGTGGATGTTATTCTTGGATTTCCTTGGATGGAATTAGTGGGTACAATTAATGTTAATGTGAAAAATAATTTTTTGAATATTTGGTAAAAGAAAAAGAAAATTACACTGCATGACATCTCTCTTCTTGATCAAGAAGGGCCCAAAATAAAACCTAATGAATTTATTGCTAGAAAAATAATTGCAGAATATGAGGTTGAATCAAAAGAAGAAGCTACAAAGGGTCATGAAGAAAATCCCGAAGGGAATAAAAAGGAATAAAAATACAAAGAGATAAATTACTCAAAGGAACATCATTTTGAAGAGTCCAAGACAAAAACTCCAAGAGCTAAGGTTGATTTATATTTCCACCCACACCACATGGAGAAACAACCATCATCATGGAAAAGGTGTGATCATCAACATGGCACCAAAAAGGAAACCAACCAAGAGGCACATGAAGGAATAACAATAGTGCATGGAGATATAAGAGTAGCATAGCAAGGAGAAATAAGAATGAAGCTATTGGACCCCATGGATGGATGGATGGATGCTCATGCTTGGTACCAACTGACTACATTTCTTAGACAGTCATATTGTATGCTTTCTTCCCATGTTTTAAGGACAAAACATGTGAAGGGGGGTGAAATGTAGTATACCTAGGACGGTAATATGGGGTACCTATTGAGGCACCCCATGGGAATAATGATAGATATATAAATATGTATTTACAGGTATAGAATCCATTTTTAATAAATAAGTTCTATGTAATAGTGTGAACATAATTCATGTAAGAAGGCTTACTAGAAGGTTCCACCTACTAGAATTGTCTTTCTCTAGAATGTTCCTAGGAGATCAATGAATATAAGAAGGTTTACTAGAAGGTTCCACCTACTAGAATTTTCCTTGTAGAGAATGTTCATAGAAGGTATATATTATTATATAAAAAAGTATAAGAAATGTAATGAAACATGGTGAAGTATATTGTAATTGATAATCAAGTTTTTCTTGAGGAGTGTTTCCTTCCATAAGGAATAATATATGACCTATTACCCTAACTCAACAATTTTCTCTCTAATTTTCATGTTCATTCTTGTGTGTGTATGTTTTCATTTATTGTTGAAGTTAAGGGTTTATCTTCTATATATTATTTTTATATCTGACATACACAACATCAATTCATAAACTATATTATCATTTTTGTCATATTAAATAAGATATGTATGCTAAAGTAATCATATTTTATATGCTCCCCTAGATCAAGTGACTAACTATGCCACTAATATATCTACCACTTGGAAGGAAGAGGTATCAGAACTATCTCTCTAGGAATCATTTCATATTTAAAATGGCTTCGATTCAATATAGATGATGTTATTTCAACTCATGGGTGTTTAGGTCAAGGTTTTGCAACATCAGTTGAAGGTGGTGGAGATTAGTAGTTTTGTTTCAATGCTTAAATTCCAATGATGGGTCAGTTACATGGGTTTTCAAGAGACTATAAGGAAATTAATATGTTGGTAACTAGAGATATTATGGATTCCAATAGAGGTGGCTTCCTTAAAGGTAGAAGAACCAATCAATAAGTTGTTTTTCCTTAGGATAAAGGGACTAGGCGACCACCATGCGGATTTATATAGTTAGTTAAGGTGTTCTTATCCCTTTCTCTTTTAATTTCTTACAATATTAGCCTACTTTAAACTCTATGTTGTGTCAAATATCCACCCCCAGTGTGCTTTATGGTGTATTGGTTTCTAGTTCTTTCTCTTATTCACGTAGCTAAGAAATGGCTTGACTATTGGTCAAATTTTATCCATAATCTTCATTTCCATGTGACAGGGTGAGTTGGGTAACCCTTGGTCCCTATCTACTTTGTCCATTCTCTATATTATTCCCTAAAAGTTAGTGTCTCCCTTTTTCTATGGCTATGAAATAGTTCTCAATGGTGTCTAGTGGTTACATGGGTGGGGTAGTTGGTGGCTCTCTTTCTCTAGGTTTATTTTTCCCTCAAATTTAATTTTTGTTGTGCATAGTGGAAAACGTTGTGGCAAAGGATATTCGTAAATGAAGCATCCATGACAAAAGGAAGAGGGGAAATACCAATCCTCCTCCATCTAAATAGGATAATCCTCAACCTCAATAGACAAGGGTAGAGTGGGTTGCCAAATAGGCCAACAAGCTCTTCATCCTTGTACCCCTCCTGATATTCATCAAAATTTCAAGGAAATGGTTGGTTTGGCCTAGTAGAAACACATTTAGACTCCCAAGAAACAAATCATAAAATAATTCCAATCCCAAGTCCCGAAATTGGGATCCTCAACATCTACAAACACAAATATTTTTAGATAAATATATTTCTACTAGATTTCCAAAAAACCCATTTCCTTATCAATGGAAAACAAGGAGGATTGGTAGGCTAAATCTCTAGACTGACTTAGGAGGATAGAATAAAAATTCATTGTTCTATGTACGACAATCTTTGGGATCAACTTGAAGGTTTCACACTGGGATCTAGTAAAAGAAGGAGAAACAATGGAGGTGGTTGGCACCCTAAACTCTCAAGGGACAAAATCCAACCCTATTATCATAGAAGACAATCCAAAGCAAGAGGTGATGAGAAAAGACAAGGAACTATAAACTTCCTTGTATCCAAGCCCATCCAAACCTCCTCCATATTAATTATGATGTTTCCTAGTCTTCATTCGGGTTCTAAATGTGTGTCTTTATGTTAATTCTATTGTATTTAGATACATTTGATGTCCTATACCTCTTTAGTTATTCCATATGTATATGAATCGATATAAACAAACTCGGGATAATTTTTTATAGTGGTTTGAGGTCTTTTTTTCTCTATGACAGGCCTTAGAAAACCATGACTATAATTCTTTTTGTATGATATTAATATAGAAGTAGACTAGATTACAAAAAATATCATCTTTTATATGCTTTAATCAATTTTCTCTTTCAATGTACACTTGAAAATGCATAATTGATACAAAGTGTTCCATGTTTCTTCATGCCCTTTAAGAGTTACCTTTCAATAAGTTCAAAAGGTGCCATGCTTACGCATGCCCTTCAAGCATCCAACTTTCTTGGTGGGATAAATGATGCAACTATTGATACTCTATTAACTCGATCTTTATCTCCCTTATCGAGATACTAATGGTCACTGAGGAATAAATATGTCACCTTATTACTCACCCCTCAACTAAACTATCAAGAATGATTGAATCCATGACTTAACCTCATGGAAACATGCAACATCTAAGTAAAAGAATCACAAACTTTTCAATGAGATTGAGAATTTGTATAACTATCATTTTCAGTAGACAATCAACTCAAAGAATGAATATTTGCACTCATTTTGCAATTTAGAAATATCTATCATCAAGGGTTTTATAGATACTTCTACAATGTGACTGAGAGCTTGATAGGATATTATGTAATGACAATAGCCCCACATACAATTCTCCATGCACAAATTATGTTGATCATATTTCCAATTTGTGTGGTGAAACCATGTTTACAAGGGACAATCCTCTCCACACCAAATTCTACAATGCAAACAAGGCCAAGCACAAAAATCACAAGCCTAAGAAAAAAACCTCGTGATGCCTTCTAGACTAAAACCTTTGTGCAAGAAATAATCATGCTCAAACCACCACCCTAGAGAAGCCAAGTGTAATAGGAATTCCCAACCATGAACTTGCATACCAACAAAGCCACGTCCATTATTAATAACACCACTACCCTCAAACCACTGCTACAAATAGGCCATGGGAGGAAGAAAATATAAAGAAGAAAACAAAACCATGGTGGAGGCTGATGAAAAGAGTTGAATGAAAAAGGTGTCAAGCAAGAATAAACCCTCATGCATGAAAACAACCATAGAGTTTATAAATAATTCCTCAAACCATTGCTCCAAAGATACCACGTGTGATAGGAATTCCCAACAACAAACCCAAGTACCAATAAATCCACCTGCATTAATAACCACACCACCACCCCTGAACCAATACTACAAAAGGGACATAGGAAAAAAATTCGAATTAGAACCATAAATTGCTATGTGGGAAGAAAAAAAAATCAAAATAGCCAAGGTGTTGTATGAGAAGATTCTTGAATAACTACCCCCTACATGCAATAATCACCCATGTACCTCTAACTTCTGCACCACCAACCAACATAATGGACATTAATAAATATCCCTCCCACCACACTTGCCCCCCTAACCCCCCTCAAATTTCCACAATCAATGTCACCCTTGCAATGCTAATTGGAGGGTGGATAAATAAATTGATGAATAAACATGGAAAATAGTACAAATTATTCATGTCTAGATCAAACCATATCCAAAGCCAAAAATCAAAATTGTAGATATGAAAATTAATATAAGTGAACTCTATATGCCCTCTATAAGCATAAAAATATAGAAAAACTTACCTAAGTTAAACTATAAGTAAAAAAATTCAATTAAAAAATAAATAAATACCAAAATTAAACCATAAAAATTAATAACTAACTTCTAGTGTAGACAAATTAATATACATAACCAACATGTATTTATTAAGAAAATGTGTAGTGCTAAAAACAAATAGAGGGCATAAGCTAAAACCCAAACGTTTTGCACCTTTTCCGAGTCCCTGTAGATTCTAGATTCCGAAAAGTAGATTCTTCGATCGGCAACAACACTCATCTGACACCTCCACTCATCCAAAATTCATGACCCAAATCATTGTTACCGTGTGTCACCTATGCCATCCCTCGAAAAATGAGCAATCATTTAATATTTTAAATGGCTTTGGTTCAGTATAGATGATGTTATTTCAAATCATGGGTGTTTAGGTCAAGGTTTTGCAATATCACTTGAAGGTGGTGGAGATTAGTAGTTTTGTTTCAATGCTTAAATTCCAATGATGGGTTAGTTTCATGGGTTCTCAAGAGACTATAAGGAAATCAATATGTTGGTCACTAGAGATATTATGGATTCCAATGGAGGTGGCTTCCTTAAAGGTAGAAGCACCAATCAGTTGCTTGTTTTTCCTTAGGATAAAGGGACTAGGTGACCACCATGTGGGCTTAGATAGTTAGTTAAGGTTTTCTTATCCCTTTCTCTTTTGATTTCTTACAATATTAGGTTACTTTCAACTCTATTTTGTGTCAAATATGCACCCCTGTTGTGCTTTCTAGTGTATTGGTTTCTGGTTCTTTCTCTTATGCCCGTAGCTGAGAAATGGCTTGACTATTGGTCTAATTTTATCCATAATCTTCATTTCCAGGTGAAAGGGTGAGTTGGGTAACCCTTGGTCCCTCTCTACTTTTTCCATTCTCTATCTTATTCCCTTAAAGTTAGTGTATCCCTTTTTCTATGGCTATGAAATAGTTCTCAATGGTATCTAGTGGTTACATGGGTGGGGTAGTTGGTGGCTCTCTTTCTCTGGGTTTATTTTTCCCTCAAATTCTATTTTTGTTGTGAATAATGGAAAATGATGTGGCTAAGGATGTTCCTAAATGAAGTAGTCATGAAAAAAGGAAGAGGGGAAATACCAATCCTCCTCCCTCTAAATGGGATAATCCTCAACCTCAATAGACAGGGGTAGAGAGGGTTTCCAAATAGGCCAGGAAGCTCATCATCCTTTTACCCTCCTGATATTCATCAAAATTTCAAGGAACTGGTTGGTTTGGCCTAGAGTAGAAACGAACTTAGACTCCCAAGAAACAAATCATAAAATAATTCCAAGCTCAAGTCTCAAAATTGGGATCCAAAAAATCTACAAACACACCTTTTTTTTAGATAAATATATTTCTACTAGATTTCCAGAAAACCCATTTCCTTATTAATGGAAAACAAGGAGGATTGGTAGGACAAATCTCTAGATTGACTTAGGAGGATAGAAGGAAAATTCATTGTTCTATATACGAAAATATTTGGGATCAACTTCAAGGTTTCACATTAGGATCCAGTAAAAGAAGGAGAAACAATGAAGGTGGTTGGTACCCTAAACTTGAAAGGGACAAAATCCAACCCTATTATCATAGAAGACAATCCAAATCAAGTGGTGATGAGAAAATACAAGGAACTAGAAACTTCTTGCTATCCAAGCCCATCCAAGCCTCCTCCATCTTAATTATGATGTTTCCTAGTCTTCATCGGGTTCTAAAAGTGTGTCTTTATGTTAATTCTATTGTATTTAGCTACATTTGATGTCCTAGACCTCTTTAGTTATGCTAGATGTATATGGATCGATATGAAGAAACTTAAGATAATTTTTTTATAGTGGTTTGAGGTCTTGTTTTCTCTATGACGGGCCTTAGAAAACCATGACTATAATCATTTTTGTATGATATTAATATAGAAGTAGACTAGCTTGAAAACAAATATCATCTTTTATATGCTTTAATGAATTTTCTCTTTCAATGTACACTTGAAAATTCATAACTAATACAAAGTGTTCCATGCTTCTTCATGCCCTTCAAGAGTTGCCTTTCAATAAGTGCAAAAGGTTCCATGCTTACGCATGCCCTTCAAGCATCCAACTTTCTTGGTCAGAGAAATGATGCAACTATTGAGACTCTATTAACTTGATCTTTATCTCCCTTATCGAGATACTAATGGTCACCAAGGAATAAAGATTTCACCTTATTACTCACCTCTCAAATAAACCTCAAGAATGATTGAATCCATGACTTAACCTCACAGAAACATGCAACATCTAAGTAAAAGAATCACAAACTTTTCAATGAGATTGATAAGTTGTATAACTATCATTTTCAATAGACAATCAACTCAAGGAGTGAATATTTCCACTCATTTTGCAATTTGGAAATATCTATCATCAAGGGTTTTATAGAGACTTATACCATGTGATTGAGAGATTTATAGGATCTTATGTAATGACAATAGCCCCACATCCAAATCTCCATGCACAAATTATGTTGATCAGATTTCCAATTTGTATGGTGAAACCATGTTTACAAGGGACAATCCTCTCCACACCAAATTCTACAATGAAAACAATGCCAAGCACAAGAATCAAAAGCCTAAGAAGAAAAACCCTTGATGCCTTGCAGACTAAAATCTTTGTGCAAGAAAAAATCCTGCTCAAACTGCCACCCTAGAGAAGCCAAGTGCATTAGGAATTCCCAACCATGAACTTACATACCAACAAAGACACCTCCATTATTAATAACACCACTACCCTCAAACCACTTCTACAAATAGGCCATGGGAGGAAGAAAAGATAAACAAGAAAAAAAAAATGGTGTAGGCCGATGAAAAGAGTCGAATGACAAAGGTGTCAAGCAATAAGAAACCCTCATGCAAGCAAACTACCATAGAGTTTATAAATAATTCCTCAAACCATTTCTCCAAAGAAGCCATGTGTTATAGGAAGTCCCAACAACAAACCCAAGTACCAATAAATCCACCTCCATTAATAACCACACCACCACCCCTGAACCAGTACTACAAAAGGGACATAGGAAAAAAATTCGAATTAGAACTATAAATTGCAATGTGAGAAGACAAAAAAAGGAAAATGGAAAAGGTGTTGTATGAGAAGATTCTTGAATAACTACCCCCTACATGTAGTAATCACCCATGTACCTCTAACTTATGCACCACCACCCAACGCAATGGACCTTAATCAATCTCCCTCCCACCACACTTTCCCCCCTAACCCCCCTCAAATTTTGACAATCAATGTCATCCTTGCAATGCCAATTGGAGGGCGGATAAATAAATTGATGAATACACATGGAAAATACCACAAATTATTCATGTCTAGATCAAACCATAGCCAAAGAAAAAAATAAAATTTGTATATATGAAAATTAATATAAGTGATCTCTATATGCCCTCTATGAGCATAAAAGTATAGAAAAACTTACATAAGTTAAACTATAAGAAGTTAAAAAAAAAAAAAAAAAAATCTTACCTAACTTACCTTAGTTAAACTATAAGTAAAACATTTCAGTTAAAAATAAATAAATACCAAAATTAAACCATAAAAATAAATAACTAAATTCTAGTGTAGCCAAATTAATAGACATAACCAACATGTATTTATTAAGAGAATTTTTAGAGCTAAAAAAAAACAGAGGGCGTAAGCTAAAACCCAAACATTTTGAACCTTTTCTGAGTCCCCATAGATTCTTGATTCCGATGACTAGATTGTCTGGTTGGTAGCAACACTAATATGGCACCTCCACTCATCCAAATGTTGTGACCCAAATCACCGTTATCGTGTGTCACCTCTTCCATCCCTCGAAAAATGAGCAATCATTTCATATTTAGAATGTCTTTGGTTCAGTATAGATGATGTTATTTCAACTCATGGGTGTTTAGGTCAAGGTTTTGCAACATCACTTGAAGGTGGTGGAGATTAGTAGTTTTGTTTCAATGCTTAAATTCCAATGATGGGTTAGTTTCATGGGTTCTCAAGAGACTATAAGGAAATCAATATGTTGGTCACTGGAGATATTATGGTTTCCAATGGAGGTGGCTTCCTTAAAGGTATAAGCACCAACAAGTTGGTTGTTTTTCCTCATGATAAATGTACTAGGCAAGCACCATGCAGGCTCATATAGTTAATTAAGGTGTTCTTATCCCTTTCTCTTTTTATTTCTTACAATATTAGCCTACTTTCAACTCTATGTTGTGTCAAATATGTACCCCTGTTGTGCTTTCTGGTGTATTTGTTTTTGGTTCTTTCTCTTATGCCTATACCTGAGAAATGGCTTTACTATTGGTCAAATTTTATCCATAATCTTCATTTCCAGGTGACAGGGTGAGTTCGGTAACCCTTGGTCACTCTCTACTTTGTCCATTCTCTATCTTATTCCCTAAAAGTTAGTGTCTTCCTTTTTCTATGGCTATGAAATAGTTCTCAATGGTGTCTAGTGGTTACATGGGTGGGGTAGTTGGTGGCTCTCTTTCCCTGGGTTTATTTTTCCCTCAAATTCTATTTTTGTTGTGCATAATGGAAAATTGTGTGGCTAAGGATATTCCTAAATGAAGCAGTCATGCCAAAAGGAAGAGGGAAAAAAGAAAGACTCCTCCCTCTAAATGGGATAATCCTCAACCTCAATAGACAGGGGTAGAGTGGGTTGCCAAATAGGCAAGGAAGCTCTTCATCCTTAATCCCCTCTTGATATTCATCAAAAGTTTGAGGAGCTGGTTGGTTTGGGCTAGTAGAAACAAATTTAGACTCCCAAGAAACAAATCATAAAATAATTCCATGACCAAGTCCCAAAATTGGGATCCTCAACATCTACAAACACAAATATTTTTAGATAGATATATTTCTATTAGATTTCCAAAAAACCCATTTCCTTATCAATGGAAAACAAGGAGAATTTGTAGGCAGAATCTCTAGACTGACTTAGGAGGATAGAAGAAAAATTCATTGTTCTATGTATGAAAATATTTGGGATCAACTTCAAGGTTTCACACTGGGATCCAATAAAAGAAGGAGAAACAATGGAGGTGGTTGGTACCCTAAAATATCAAGGGAAAAAATCCAACCCTATTATCATAGAAGACAATCCAAATCAAGAGGTGATGTGAACAGACAAGGAACTAGAAACTTCTTTCTAGCCAAGCCCATCCAAACCTCCTCCATCTTAATTGTGATGTTTCCTAGTCTTCATTCGGGTTCTAAATGTGTGTCTTCATGTTAATTATATTGTATTTAGCTACATTTGATTTCCTAGACCTATTTAGTTATGCCAGATGTATATGGATCGATATAAACAAACTTGGGGCAATTTTTTATAGTTTTTTAAAGTCATTTCTTCTCTATGCCAGGCCTTAGAAAACCATGACTATAATTCTTTTTGTATGATATTAATATAGAGTTATACTAGCTTACAAAAAATATAATCTTTTATATGCTTTAATCAATTTTCTCTTTCAATGTACACTTGACAATTCATAACTAATACAAAGTGTTCCATGTTTCTTCATGCCCTTCAAGAGTTACCTTTCAATAAGTGAAAAAGGTGCGATGCTTACGCATGCCCTTCAAGAATCCAACTTTCTTGGTGGGAGCAATGATACAACTATTGAGAATATATTAACTCAATCTGTATCTCCCTTATCGAGATACTAATGGTCACCGAGGAATAAATATGTCACCTTATTACTCACCCCTCAACTAAACCTCAATAATGATTGAATCCATGACATAACCTCATGGAAACATGCAACATCTAAGTAAAAGAATCACAAACTTTTCAATGAAATTGAGAAGTTGTATAACCATTATTTTCAATAGACAATCAACTCAAGGAGTGAATATTTGCACTCATTTTGCAATTTAGAAATATCTATCATCAAGGGTTTTATAGACACTTCTACAATGTGACTAAGAGATTGATAGGATATTATGTAATGACAATAGCCCCACATCCAAATCTCCATGTACAAATTATGTTGATCAGATTTCCAATTTGTATAGTGAAACCATGCTTACAATGGACAATCATCTCCACACCAAATTCTATAATGCAAACAAGGCCAAGCACAAGAATCAAAAGCCTAAGAAGAACACCTATTGATGCCTTGCAGACTAAAACCTTTGTGCAAGCAAACATCATGCTCAAACCACCACCCTAGAGAAACCAAGTGCAATAGGAATTTCGAATCTTGAAATTGCATACCAACAAAGCCACCTCCATTATTAATAACACAACTACCCTCAAACCACTGCTACAAATAGGCCATGGGAGGAAGAAAATATAAACAAGAAAAAAAAACCATGTTGTAGGCCAATGAAAAGAGTCGAATGAAAAAGGTGTCAAGGAAGAAGAAACCCACATGCATGCAAACAACCGTAGAGTTTATAAATAATTTCTCAAACCATTGCTCAAAAGAAGCCACGTGTGATAGGAATTCCCAACAACAAACCCAAGTACCAATAAAGACATGTCCATTAATAACCACACCACCACCCGTGAACTAGTACTACAAAAGGGATATAGGAATTTTTTTTGAATTAGAACTATAAATTGCTATGTGGGAAGACAAAAAAAGGAAAATGACAAAGGTGTTGTATGAGAAGGTTCTTGAATAACTACCCCCTACATGCAGTAATCACCCATGTACCTCTAACTTCTCCACCACCACCCAATGTAATGGACATTAATCAATCTCCCTCCCACAACACTTTCCCTCATAACCCCATTCAAATTTCCACAATCAATGTCAACCTTGCAATGCCTATTTGAGGGTGGATAAATAAATTGATGAACAAACATGGAAAATACCACAAATTATCCATGTCTATATCAAACCATATCCAAAGACGAAAATCAAAATTGTATATATGAAAATTAATATAAGTGATCTCTATATCCTCTCTATCAGCATAAAAATATAGAAAAACTTACCTAAGTTAAAATATTGAAAAACTTACCTAACTTACTGTAACACCCATGTTTCCCCCAACTTGTAATTAATCATAAAATAGGATTACCATGCTAAGGCATGTGGACGATGTAAATGTATTATTATTAAATTGCTCATAACTGACTGTTGGGGGGTGAAGGCTTGAAGTACGATCCATGATATCTCTAGAGGAAATAATCAGTTAATGAAGGAAAGGATTGGTGGTTGAATAATCAACCACCCCCATGAATGGAAACATGTTTTGTCAGCCCAAAGTACCACAGAGACCTATAGACCCGAGCTTCCTTCTAACTGAAGGAACATGATAGGTCAGAAACCTTCCTAAAGAAGGAAGCTAAGATACATACACAAAGACAGTAAATAAGAGGGATGGAAAAAAAGGAGACACCAGACGAGAGCACAAGATCGAAAGGATATGCGGGAACCAAAAGGAAGTGCAGAGAACATGACGTAAAGGACCCGAACACAAGCTTGATGTTGAGGAAGCATCTGATAAACCTCGCAAGGATACTATGATAGAGAGAAGGTATCTAAGAGACGTCGTAGTTACCTAGTGATATCATGGCTTGGTATGGGGGTGGTCAGATTGCTAAGGATGAATGTCTATGAGCCTATGGTTGGGTGGAAAGTAACACACCCACAACCAGTTAGTTGGTTGCAACCTGTAATAGATAAGAATTCTAATATCATGTGTAATTTAAGTGGTAACTATGATTTGAAGTTGGATATCCTATGAATGTTGCAGGGATGTATATGTTTTCTTAATGATTTATATTGTATCCGTTTTATTTTTGCTTGATTGTGTATTTAGGAAAGTAAAATTATATGGTTCAGACATGACTTGTATTCGTAAATGCTTGAGGCATGTGGTGGCTTAAGCTAAATAAATGAATTGTGAGTTTGTTGACCTTGGGAACAATTTCACGTGTGCATGTCGACACTCCTAGTCGTTATGAGTTCTTTGGAGGAAGCAATATTTTAAAGATCAGGAGAGATAGTGTACGTATTCAAAGGCTCTTTGTGAGGTGGGAAGAGATCAAGAACCACTTAAGTTCTAGATTTGATGAATGAGCGCAAGGGGTGCACGGAAGAATTCTTCCAAGTGTTAAGTTCAAGATAAAGAGTGCAAAGGTATTAATCCTTTCAGACCTAACAAATATCCGGAAGAATAGAGAGAATGAAGTATCGAAAGGGAAGGTTCCTTTGTTTGGAAGACGAATGAACGAGATCTATTCAGGAAGAGCCAAGGTCTCTCATGACCATTGGATACAGGAAAGAATGCGGGATTTAACCCCTTGAGTCCTTCGGACTTCACAAGTTCGGAAAATTGAGTGAGTTTTTCATAAGGGAGGTAAAATCCCCGAAGTCCCGAAGCTAATATGGGCCCTATATTTGAGAATGCCCAAGAGCCATCCCAACCATTAGATCTATGAGGTAGTCAGCCCATCATTGACTACTTCGGAATAATAGAGGCTTAGTAACGCCAAAAATCATGAAGAACGAAGTAGAAAAGTAATGTGGATTGTGGATCTATGGATCCTTCAGGACCCCTATCGACCGTTTGATTGAGGTAAGGTGGGCATAATATCAAGAGAATGTGAGAATTCACGTGTCGAGTGATGGTGTTTCCAAGTGTGGTGCAACAGTGAGACCCTGAGAGGTGTTTGTGAACCGTTGATCTGGGATCTACATGGATAGATCAGGATCGTCAGATCTAGGCTATGGTCAGCCTGGCATTGACCAACTCCCATAGATTTCATTCGAGGAGTGGTTAACCCTCCAGAAGTCCCGAAGGCTAGAGTAGATCTCAACCGTCCATTATAAAGGACGCGTGGTGAGAGATCCTTTAGTCTAGAGCCTGGACACTTTGAAAGTTTATAGGTGGGGAGCAGGTGAAATTGCCGAAGTTCCAAAGTGTCGAAGTACATCCTAGCCATTGGTGTCAGGAGACATGTGGTACCAGATCCTTTTCTTCAGAGGTTTAGTGCTTCGAGGGAAAAAGAGTTGGAGTGCTCAGAACTTCTGAACACTGAAGTGCCAAATAAGATCATAAATGTTGATCACGATGGACACGTGGCACTCGATCTATAACTTAGGGTACGAAGTACTTCGGAGGAAAAAGGTGTAGGAATGTTTGAAACTCCCAAATGTCGAAGTCCTGAAGTAAATCAAGTTCATCAAAATATCGGAGGACACGCGATGCCGGATCATGAACTTCAGAGGTTTTCCACTCTAGAGGATTCGTGTGGTGTTCTTCTTTGCCCATGTTGTCTTGGCGTCTGGTCATAGCCCGCGGTCATATGCAAGTATAGGAAGATGAAAGAATCCGAAGAACTTGGGAGAGGATATCTTCCATCTCTAAGCTCATTTCAGAGAATGGATATCATGGATGGAAAGCTATGAAAGATAAGAATGGAATAGAGACCCCGAATGAGGGTATTGATTCTCCTAAGAAGAGAAAAAATTTGAGTCCCCACCGTGGGTTTGTTACAAATTGGTATCAGAGCACGAAAGCAACACTTGGCCTGCTTGGACTCATGTACGAGTCGTATGAAAATATTTTTGGAGAACTTTAAGGGGTAACACCCTATCTTACCGCATTCCTAAGAGGCTTTGAAAACCTCTACTGAAGAGAGGAATGAGATCCTTTACTATTGATAGATGTTTGGGAAATTGGCATTGTATGTTGCTAATGTTCACAAATAAAGAAGTTGACTTCACTATGAAATTGTATGTGTTGTTGTACAATCGTAAGATTTGGTTACCAAGGCTAAGATGAGCATGTGGAGAATATTACTGCCAAACATAAATCATCTACATAAGTTCCTTGAGTAGAAGAATGTAGATTTTAAATACAGTTGGGATTTTACGCAACGATATTGAATCATGCTAGTCTGTGACAAAGGAAGCCTAACATTTCTTGGGAAATGATAGTTGATCCTACAGGAATGGGATTATGCTGGATGTAGAGGATCCGTAGCAGTAATTATTATTGCTTTAATGAAGGGTTAAACCTAGTATAGGTGTATAAACCCTCACGATCACAGGAATGAGTCTAGTGACCATTCCCTAAAAAGGGAGATCATGCACAGCTCTCGGGTTTCAAAGTGGACTGGGAAACGAATTTTGTTTCTGGGTACAAGAATTGTTGCATAGGGTTTTTCTAATCAAGCCAATAAATAGAGTTGTAGAATTATAGAATGATCGAGTGAGAAATCAGAGAAGCCTCCCTTGCTTGGTGGATAGGAAACTAATCCACTAGATTTCTTGTGGGAGAAGGAGAATGGCCTCCATCCCTGACTGTGTTGAACAGAAGGAAGAATTCTAGATGTAATGGTCAAGACTGATCTTGACCTAAGGATACTCTGGAAGTCTGAGATTCCCATGTGCACGCATTACATGGAAAGTGTGCAAGCAATGAGATTGTATGATGAATGTTTGGTTAGGTTTTTGTGTTTTTATGCTTGAGGGCATGTATTTAATGCATTGTGAAGCTTCTTGATATGAATATTGATAGTAATACCAGTTAGGTATGAATGATAATAAATGTGAAAGTGATGGACATATATGATGTAAGGATATATGTATACCAAAGGAACTGTATGACTTCCTTCATGAAAGATATTTATGGCACTAATTGCACTTGCCAAGATTAAGTGAAAACCATGGATGCATGGTTGACTCCATTTTTTCTAAAGAGTCATGAATTTATTTTTTTACTGATATCTTAAGGGGGAATGCACTTCATTTCCTCGGGAAAGATGAGTATAAATAAATAAAATATTAAATGAGCAAGGATGGTCTGTGTCGGGACAAGAGGCAAATGATTATGCCTTGAGGATCACATAAGGATGAGATTGAACAATCATGAGTTGACTAATTTTAGAATAGATATGTATGTAGGCTGTGAAATATACCCATGGAAGCTACGCACAAACTTTTGATTATGCATATGGTTAAGTACATCATGGATGTATGATAACAAAACCAGAATATGTATGGATACACAATTTTGGGTGCATGACAAAGATGCATGTTTATATTCCTTATGGAATATTTGGTAAAGAACTAGATCTAACTCAAGGCTGAGGCCATCACAGATAGTGATGGATGTGCAATAAGGAAATTGGATGTCGAGGGAGTTCCCTATGGAAGAACTGTTTGAAAATTTTGTCAAGAGGTCAGAGTCACAACCTTAATAAATACTGAGAAACTAAGCAATGAGCTACAAGATTATATATATATATATAGGCCATCACAGATAGTGATGGATGTGCAATAAGGAAATTGGATGTCGAGGGAGTTCCCTATGGAAGAACTGTTTGAAAATTTTGTCAAGAGGTCAGAGTCACAACCTTAATAAATACTGAGAAACT
>SNQJ01S0002738.1:11082-25755 GCA_010110895.2 Picea sitchensis | reverse complement strand
TGGAGAAATTAGAAGTGGGTTAACCCTAAAATAAGGAAAGTGGGCCAAGTGACCTAGAAGATGTTTTTAAGGAAGCTACTTGGAGAGTATAAATAAGAGGCAAGGCTCTCTCATTTTAATCACACTTGAGAATATTGAATATTTATAGGTGTTTGATGTAAAAAAGGATATCTAAGCCAAATATTTGAGGGAAGGTGAAGAAAATAAGGCCGAAATGCAAGGAAGGATAAATTCTTTTGATGGTTCTTTCTAAGGTATGTTATTTACAGGTCATCTCACCATTTTCGCTATAACTTTTTTTCTATAATGCTTAATACCATGAAATTTCTTTGACATTGCAAAAACATACCCAAGTATCTGTGGTAAAAAATTAATCTTGTGGGCCGTTGTATTCTTGGATTTACACTCTGTGAAAAATAGGGTTTGTGGCTAGTCTTGAAACTAGTCAAAACAAGTGTTTAGGGTAAAAACGTCATAAATTCTTCATAACAGATCCAAATTCAATGAGACCAGATTTTTTGGTTAGGTTACGGTCTATAATATGTTTTTTAATAGTTTACGATGCATTCAATGAATATTTCATGTGGGACACACTCTACAAGGTCGCTCTCTAGAATAAGCCAGAATTCAACAAGGTATGTCATTTTTTCTATAACTCCTTTTCTGAGAGGTTCCAAGTAATGAAACCTAGATAAATTTCATAAAACACACTGAATACAATTATGTATCAGTTTCAGATCTTTATACATTACAGGCTCAAAATTATGATTACTTCAAGTTAGGGTTGTTGACTAATCCAAAACTAGGCATGTGAGACTAAAGAAAAGTTTGATGAAAATGCTAGTCTCTTCTTGTTAAAGTTAATGAAGGTTTGCATGAATGTGATCATATACACAAAGTTTATTACAGAGCTACAAATCAGATTTGGATGATGAAATTGATGAGGGATTTTGGTTGAGGTACATGTTGAGTACATGGTTGAGACAAGTAGTTGATGAGTTGGCACATACATGAGGTGTATAGTTCACGATGTTGGTACATATTAATGATTCATAGTTGATGAGTAGTTGACCATGATTGGTACATACTTGGTACATGGTTGGATGCGGTTCTTTATGATACAGGTTGATTACAGGTTGTTTGGTATAGGTTGGTGCATGGTTGATGCACTTGTTTATGGTACAGGTTGATTACAGGTTGATGCATGGTTCAGATTTATTGGTACAGGTTTACATCGATATATCTCACAGTGATAGTGTGATAGTGGTTGTATCCACCTTCCGGTTGTAGTCGAAGAACATAAGGGGTTGTATCCTCCTTCTGGTTGTAGCCAGAGAATTGGGGAGTTGGATCTTCCCTCAGGTTGTACCCTGAGAAATTAGGGGGTTGGAGCCTCCTTCCAGTTGTAGCTGGAAAACAAAGGAAGTTGGTGCTTCCAATGAATGTAATTCTTCAATACATATAAGAAAAAGCATTCTATGGTTTTCTCCCGATTTGGGTTTCCACGTAAAACACTGGTGTACTGTGTATGAGTGTGATTGTTTATTTCTTACTTATCATTATTGGATAATAATTCTACATTGATATAAGATTTGAAGAAAAAGGATTATAATTATGCTATTACTGATTCACCCCCCCTCTCAGTAATTCAAGACTCTCGTATCACGAAGTAATGGCGAATGGAGGCCTTGGGTACATAGGTGATGTCAACAAGCATGCACAACATATCCACATTGGTCACATAAATATAGAAGCTATACAATGCAAGAAACCCATAGCTATCAACCAGAGGAGTCTTAATGAAATTTACGGACATGCTTTAACTACACATTAAACCAGGCCCACTTGCACTATTAGCGCTAACCCCTATCAGGAAATCAAATGGGTGCATACTAGACAATAAGTGTTAGGTTTGTGACTTATTATGCCAGGTGGATCCCAAACCCCAACAGTTTCATCCTTTTCATGTGGCCATGTCACTTGTCAACTGGTGTGGGTTTAGTTCCACTAATGACTATGTTGAAGACCTCAACAAAGAAAAAGAATAACCCACTACTATGATATTTGGGATGTGCATTTTAGTTAGGGTGTAGTCGTGTCAAGGAGGCCCGTATGCGAACAAGGAGAAACCCCCTTCAGATAATACACCCGACTCTGTTTTCGTATAAAATCAATTAAAGTATGCATTGCCTTGGATAATTATATATATAGAAATCCTTATGATAATGGGTTTGATTCTAATAATATTTTTTTAGTAAGCTCTTGATATATACAATTATAAGGGTTTTTATTAAAGAGAAGGGATGGATTGTTGGGAATGGTCACAATGAAGTTTGAAGTATCCCTTCAGTTGGATGTGAGGAGAAGAGCACCATGTCTACTCAAATAAGGGACTCTAGCGAAATACTTTGGTAGGTACCCTAATTCAAATAAGAACTTGTAGACTAGAGTTACTTTAGACCTCATGGTCATGAATCGCTCATAGTATGATGGGGAGGCCCCACTTCAACTTGTTTGACATACACTAACACATGTTTTGAGTAATAAGAATAAGCACAAGTTACATGGAAGGGTAATCACCTTATTTCATTCAATGATAATAAAAATAAGTACACGTCATATTCCAACAGAAATGTTTTAATTGCAAAACAAATCAATTATAATAGAATAAAGGAGTTTTAATGCATCTAGCATTTTTTTTTTATTTGGAAATTTTGGGGTACATTACACTAATCACGTAAATGCTTACTCTATTCTTAATATTTGATTGTTAGATATTGTTCATAATTTATTTATTAATGTCTATATCAAATTCTGTTTTTTAAGTAAATCCATATTGTTAATAAATTTATTGTTTGTGTGTATAATTTGAACATATAAACATGTAATTTTTAAATGATTTTATAATTTGAACATATAAATAAGTGTATAATTATAAATTATCAAATAATTTTGTATATGTAGGACATGTGAAGCACAGGAGGAGTTTTACTTACCCATTATCATTAGGTCTCACGAGATGGTTTCAAGATGTGTTTTGTCAATCTAGTCCAAATATAAATGAGTCTTAGAAATGAATATTTCTTTCTCTTGTTATTAAATGAAGAACACAGAAAAATTACAAACTTGGCATGAATTACATAATCATGTTAATCATTGAGTTTTTGAATGAATTTTTTGTTTGAGGCCTCAACTAAGGGAGCATATATCTGGGAATCAAATCAAATATAAGGCCATCCATGCCCAAAGTATTGTGGTTGGATGAAATACATTCCATGTTATTTTCCTTGCATCAACAATCTTGAAGGTATTGTCTCCTTGGGAAGATTGACATTCGTAAATGCAAGGTGTCTAAAGGATTGAGGGAATTTTATCCTTGTACATGCAACAAACACACCATATGCATTCACTTGTTGAGAAGTGGTGCAATGGTATTCAAGGTGTTATAGATCAAGGGATCCCATGGATTTTATTTATAATATGAGAATCCCATCTAATAAGGACATCATTTCAAGTGTAGGACTCCTTCAATCAAAGGTATTATCTCCTTGGGAAAATTGGCATTCATAAATGCAAGGTGTCTAATGGATTGAGGGAATTTTATCCTTGTACATGCAACAAGCATACCATATGCATTCACTTTTTGAGAATTGGTGCAATGGTATTGAAGGTGTTATAGATCAATGGATCCCATGGATTTTATTTATAATATGAGAATCCCATCTAATAAGGACATCATTTCATGTGTAGGACTCCTTCAATATCCTCAATATTTTGAATAAACTTTATAATCTACTTACATTATTAAAACCATACAACCAATATTTTATATCATCAAAATATTTCAAATACATTTTATAATCTAGATTCACATTATTAAAAACCTACAACCAATGTTTTGTGGTATCAAGCGAAAAAAGATTGAAAACAAAATAACTTATGAAAGATTTAATATAATTTAACGACAAACAAGGCATTGTAAGAAACTTTGTAAGCTAATTAACATCTATAGGGACATATTCTATAGAAAAAATTGAATACCCTCAAGAAATTTCCACATTGTATGAGTATTCCCTTTGATTTTATCATTTTAATTTATTAATTCTTCTTTACATAATCAACAACTAGCTTGGAGCATCTCCATTGACCTCTACAATTGAATTTTTGAATCTAAGGTATTTGTTTTTGGATACCTACTATATCGATACATTAAAGCTACAATGTGAAAGAAAATGGTTGGATTTCCCATTCAGGACTCTCTAAAATGCGAACAACATTGGATTTGGCCCTTAAACAAGAAGCATTAAAATACACACTATATTTATATAGATTAATTCTCTTGATCATGGTATTTGATGAACACATTTACTTATCCCCTTGGAATTATGATCATAACATTTCTATAGGGTATTATCATATGATTGATAGAATTTTTTAAGAATCTTGCTAGATACGTTTTCAATTTTTTTTTCAATATTAATCCATATTAATCCATATGAAATAAGGATATATACTACAATGATAATCATATGTATGAATATTTGGGAAGAAGAATCTAGTTTGGGAAATAAGTCCTTAATTTATAAGTGTTTAGAAGGATATATATTACGATGATAATCATATGTATGAATATTTGGGAAGAAGAATGTAGCTTTAGGAACACGTCCTTAAAGTGTTTAGAATGGATGAGAGTTAAATCTACATTTTTTTGGCTCATATTATAGAACAGAATGGATCTAAAAAATTAAAATTAAATCTACACTTTGACAATCCTTTAAAATTAAAATTAAAGAGTCCTTAAAATTTAAAATTAAATCTACACTTAAACATAATGGATCTTAAAATTAAAATTAACAACATAATGGATCTTAAAAATTAAAATTAAACAATCCTTAACACAATGGATCTTAAAAATTAAAATTAAATCTACACTTTAACAGTCCTTTAAAATTAAAATTAAACAGTCCTCAACAGAATGGATGTTAAAAATTAAAATTAAATATACACCTTAACAATCCTTTAAAATTAAAATTAAATGGTCCTTAAAAAATAAAATTAAATCTACACTTGAACATAATGGATCTTAAAAATTAAAATTAACAACATAATGGATCTTAAAAATTAAAATTAAATAGTCCTTAATGGATCTTAAAAATTAAATTTAATCTACACTTTAACAGTCCTTTAAAATTAAAATTAAACATTCCTTAAAAATTAAAATTAAATCTACACTTTAACATAACGGATCTTAAACATTAAAATTAAATAGTCCTTAAGTCAGAGTCACGGGACTATGACTTGGCCGTAGGAGGCCAACCCTGTGGCCAAGCCATTGACATTCCCATGGCTTGATTATAGGGCTCTCCCCCCATGGCCAAGTCACAGACCACGAGACTGTGACTTGGGCGCAAGGGGCCAACCCTGTGGCCAAGCCGTTGGCGTGCCCACATAACTAAAACCTGCATAATTTAAATTTAAATTTCAAACATTATATTAGGCTTACCTACGTCCGCCCGCAGGACTACCCGCCAACACGACTACCCGACCACCCGCAGGACCGCCTACCAACACGATGTACACGCTTCACGGTCGCCAAGAGCTCACTCACTTACACTCGCCTTCACCCATCTCACAATCGCCAAGAGATGAAAAACGTTACAGTGATGATGTGCGGTGAATATATAAATTGTTTTTTGGTCGAAAGAATCTTTCGGTCGAAAGATTGTTTCGAAGAAATATTGTTTCGGCTGAAATATCTTTTCGGCCGGAATATATTTCAGCTGAAAATATATTGCCAGATGAAAAAAAATTGTCCGACTAAAATTCTACACGAAAATCAAGGGCGGTGTGACTATACCGTTCGCTTTGATGTTCACGTGTTTGGCCAAAAAATAGTTCAGCCAAAAAGAGTATCTTTTGGCCTAAATAAAATATTAGTTCGGCCGAAAAACTATCATTCAGAATTTTGGATATCAGATTGTCACGAAAGTGTTACCCACCTTCATGATTTCACCCCCTCAATCTTCTTGATGTTGGAATTTTTTATGGTTGTTTTTCTCGTTCTACCTTCACACACCTATGGTGGAGATCTTGGCATGCTCCTTTGCTTGAAATATTTTATCTTTGATCAGAAGCCCTTATGGACTTCACCGATTGTCTGCACTTTTTCCTTTATAGTCGCTTTGACTACTAGGGGAACTTCTAGAATTTATTTATACAAATTTTTGATGGCGGCTTGGATCTTCTTCACCATACTCTCTACCTCATCCTTTTCCTTTAGTTTTGTCTCAAATCTATCCTCACCCTCATATTTTTTCTTTACAGCCTTGTTGCAATGATTTTTCATACTTATCCTGTAATTGGGCTTGTTCATCCTTTATTCATTCTAAATCCCTATGTTCCTCCTCTACTATGTTTATGATTTCTTACACCATTCTTGCTTGCAAGTATTTTAACTTTTGCATGGACATCCTTGAAACAACTATCTTTAGATGGCCCAACACATTTATTTGTTCATGCAACTCGCCCACTAGAAACTCTAACGTGCTCATCTGAATTTGTAGGGTTATGTTCCCTAGTGTCATCGGTGTCAGGGATGGTTGTGCACTTTCTTCTTGTCTCTTGGGCCCTATTGATGATTCTTCAACGGACATGTTCTCTTTCATCAGGTTTGCATCTTCCAGAATCTGTTTAAGTACTCCTAACTAGTCCTATACTTTATTATGTTGTTCTTCCTACTTATTTGTTGCTTCTTCCCATAACTCTTCTATAGAATCTCATTTTTGGTATCCAATTTTGTCCATATCATCATTGGTTAATATGTAAAATGGGGTTTTCCTCTACGTCGTTTATTTATTGTGTGTCCCTCCTATTTTATCTTCCCCCTTATCCTTCCTTTTGGGTCCTGCTTCGGGGACTATTGATGTGCCAGGAAGATCTCCTGTGCCATTCATCTGATATTTTCCTTGGTCGTAACTCAAGTCCTCGTGACTCTTGTCTTGATCATCCTCCTCTTATGAGAGCCTTTTTTTTTTGTGGACTCTTCCAATATTCCTCATAGTCATTGATCATCGAATTCACATCATTCATTGCCAACTTGTAATTGGTGAGTACCCATTTCCTTGATGGATCCATTTTATCCTGGATGTACACATGCTGCATGTTGGCTCTAAATCAGGAAATATCCTTTTATGATTCTACTGCTTCCTCGAATATGCATGGTAGTTGCGCAAATGAATAGGTGATCCTCTCCCAATAGGTAAAATATGTGATGTTATTGTTAGTTTGTCTTGTTTTAATTTTTGAATGACATAAGTTAGTATATCTTGCAGCCAGAATGTTACTACCTAGATTGCGCATGTCCTGGTAATACCTGAGTTCTTTCCATCTGACCAACGCGATAAGAATGAGAAACCAAGGATAATGAAATTAAAATCCCTTCTCTTGGGCCTCCATGAAATCTTGTAAAAATATGTTATCCAAAAAGGTATCCTAATTCATCTGAACTCCTCCTATACACTTCTATGTGGCCACAATGATGACAACCAATACTTCGTATTTCACACATGTTCACAGCAGTTTGCAGGAAATTACCTATGTTGCAAACCTCACATTCTTATCATTGTTTTTTCTAACATCCAATCCGCTCTTTCCCCTAAATGTGTAAAATTTATCCTTCATTGTTTTGAATAGGGATCACTCTCCCATCTTGAGGAACAATAGCCCTGGGTCTTCCCCTTCTTTGGGAAATATTTTAATCTATGCAATCAATGTAGTATCGATCCATATTAGGGGATAGATCTAGTGTGCTCCCCCATGAACATAGATTAATAATGCTTTTAAACATGCATTGATATGTGTACTTCTCCCGAAATATGGAATTCCACATAAGTTCAATATTCCTTCCTTCCACAACCCTGATGCCCAATCTTGTGGCTCGACCTAGATTTCCCACGTCCCTAGGAAAATATTTGTGCACAAATATTGATCCCTTTACAACTTAGGGAATTTACGTGTATATGTGATATCATGGTCCATAAACTTAAGGTTGTCAATCTTCCCGAGCATGTCTACATCCCTTCTTACATTAGCTAGAATTGGTGCTACCGACACTGTGTACTTTGCATTTTCTGGTCAATTTATATGGGGTACATTCTCCAAACTTGGTGGTAAGTAGTCTCTGTGAAAATATGGTGGTGTCGTTGTAGCCGAAAATATGGCTAACTCCTCGAACTCTGGTGATACTGTGTTTTTCTTTTTGCTTGTTTTCTCGCTACTGAAGATGGTCCTCCAACTCTCGGTGGTGCCATTTGTTTCCTGTGAATGGTTCCTGGACTTATCTCTATGTCTCTTAGAGGGTCATTGTATTTCATTTATTATGGATCAAATCTATTTTCCAATTCACTCTAGTCCATTTTGTGTGCTCCTACTCGCATGTAACAATGGTTTAGACTTAAGAATTTCCTGTTATTTTTGTGCTTTCGAGCCAAATGTACCTATCTCATCGTGCCTTCACTAACTTGTCCAATACAACATCATGGTTGATGAGTTTTCTAACTAAATGTGTCTTTATTTCTAAATCCATCGGGTGATTTATCCCTCATACTCGCATTCTCTCAAGATTTTTGGAGAATTTTCCCATTTAAGACTCATACGATGCTTTTATGACCTATCATTACCGTTGTGTAACCATCATTTCCTTGATTTAATTCTTTGTTGATGGGTTTTAAATCCATTGACTCAACAGTAGAAACAAAACCCGCCACCGAGGCCTAATTAGACTCTACAATGTTTAATAATGTAATGGTTCTAAATATCTTGCGATCCATCCAAATTATCGATGGCCTTTATGTTTTCTTATGAAGGTTATTCCTTCAGTTTGGACTATTCTCTTTTTCATATTTTCTCTTGGGCGGGACCGATATGAGATGTAAGTTGGTATAAACCAACTTGGAAACAAAAATGGAATTAAGCTTAACTAAGGGGAAGAGGTTGAGCTTGGGATAACTTGTTGCTCAAGCATGAAGATGACAATTTTATACCACAGGCCTAGTACTAATACATTAACCATGTGAGAATACAATTACTGTATGAGATACTAACTACCAGAAAGAAAACACATATGCAATGAGATAATGGAAAGAAAAATAATTCATCTACCAGAACCTTTCATCACATAATAACACAACAATTCATCTTCATCATTAAAGAAAAGAACATCAAAACATTGCACCAGATAACTTGACAACAAAATTAATTGATCTTACTCATTACAATATCATTCATGAAACATGATAGGAAAGAGTTCTTATCCGCATCTAATCACACATGCAGATGATGAAAATAACTTGTCTTTGGTCCAGAAGGACTTCTCAATTCAAAGGATCTTCAAAATAATTCTTAACAACCAGAAAGAAAAATTTCTTGCAACAACCATAGACCTCTAACTAATTGATTGATATCTTTATTTATAATGTAAATTTCAACTGAAAACAATGGCTAAATGCAGTTTAAGCAAAGAAAAATATGCCATGTGGCATCATCTTCTAATAGTTTCTTTAACAGTCAACTCAAGATAGTTCTCTGAAAGGATGAATTTTCTCATACTCGAACCAACTGATAAACATATCATCGCAGGTTTGAGCCCATGGGAACCTGTGTTGCTCCATCGGAGCCGCATGTATCCCTTTGATGTCCATCGCATGTGTCTAGTACTTTGCTAGAATGGAGTTTAACTGATGTAGCATAGTTCGAGCTCTAATCCTATGGTCCATAAATATTTGCACTTGTTTTGGTACCGTGTTGGTCATCTTCACGATATCTTCGACCCACCGTGAATATTTCTTGGCATGCGACTCGACTATGTCGCACAAGTCGACAAATTTTTCAGGGGTGCCGAAATCAGGGAGTCTAATTTCCTTCACTAGTTCGTTGATTTTACCCCAACGTTTCTTTCATCTGACCCATTTCTTTTGAATTTATCAGCGTGGGTCCTGAGACATCTTACCCCAATACTCAGCTGATTGGTTCCTATGATTAAGACTACTTTTTCCTAACATCCGGATGCCATGTTCTTCTTTGTCTTAGGCATGCTGTCTGCATCAATGTACTTGAGTCTTTCTACTGCTTGTTGCACCCTTTGATACCATTGCTCCATGTCCTTGCATGTTGTGAGTGGCATGAAAGTGTCCTCCTGGAATTCAGCTATCTTTTCTGTAAACATTTGTCGCTCTTTTGTGAATTTTTTGTAAGTTTATTTGAACTCACTTTTCATATTTACTGCGGTCTGGGTGGATTTGTGGTATTACTCATCTAGGTGGCGTAAATGTTCTAGTTCCTTCCGGGCGGTGGCCGACTCTTTTTCATCTTGTTTAGCCCTGTCCAGGGTGGCATCCAAGAGTGCCATACCCACACCGAGAAGCTCCCATGTTCGGGCATCAACAATGTTTATCAAATTATTCTCTTTGGTGATGAGGATGGAGCGGTCCAACATGATCCTCCTCTTCTTGGTGGTTCTCTTGACGATGGCCTTTATTTTTCGATCATAAGAGATCGCATAGATATATTCTACCTTGTCTACTGGCTCGGGTATTGCTATAACCCTAAATTGCACCACACATGCTTACCAAGCATCAGGCTAACTCATATCCCTTCCTTGCCAAAGCCATGCTGAACAAACTCTTGAAAATCCTCTTAAATCAAGTGACACACACCCTAACCCACTACTGTACGCGTTGGAATGCTAGCAGGCCTCTTATAGCATGAGTTTGAATGCTGGTAGGCCTACTACAGCCCGCGTTTACCTAACAAAGAACAAAAACAGGAAAGTTGCCGACGAGACAAAAAGCTATGGGTCAGTTAACTGAAACTCCCAGCCATGCATGGCCGAGAATTCATCCAAAACCCTAGCTCCTTATAGCCTATAAAAGAAGGGGTAGGGGTACTATTTGGAGGAGGAAAAAGATATCAAAGAAACTCTGCCCAATTGTCGAATCCATTTGTCCCAACCCTTTAGCCTTTCCTCAAGCTTAAGGAGAATTAAAGCAAAGCAGTTGGAGGAAAAAGAAGAGGAGGAGCCCAGGATCAGGATCGAGGAATGGTGGTCGGTCTCTATCATTATTGTAAGTTGATTCATATTGAGATTAATAAAAGAATACTTTTGCCATCCCAATGCACGAGTGATATATTTTTTATTTGATTTATGCTTAATCTCTTAGGGTTTCCGGATTTTGTTGAAGGTTTTTGGGTAGTTCAAGGAATTAGATTTTCTGTTTCTTTGTTTGTCTGTTTTCTGTTAGGTCAGAGCTAGCAGGGAACCTGGTTCTTTATACCAGTTTTTCCTTGACTGTGCTTGACGATAATTATCGGGACACACAGAGGTGCAGGTGACCTGCAGTAGGCATGTACGTGTGTAACCCGCACCCTAAACTTCTACAACTCACGTTTGAACGCTTGTTGTGGTGGTTTCAGTAGCGTGTAGGAGTCAGAAAGCTTGAGAGGCAGTCTCCTCTTCCCTGTCAGAATTTTACATTCTCAAGGGGCTTTCTGAATCCTGTTTGGGTCTTGCTGGTTCACAGTCTTGTCTCAGTCTGCTTTATTGTGTTTGTTATTTTTTGCAATTATTTTCCTTTTCTGTTAAAGAAGAAGCATCCAAGCCTTCAAGAGACCCTGGTTGTCAATAACAGAGGCCTTTTCCAGGTCTGGTCTGTCTGTGTTTAGTTTTGTCTTGGATTTTACACATACACGTGGCCTGTACCAGTTCATCCCACGGGTACCCGCGCTCTGTTATAGCTCAGCACGTGTTTTCACGCGTGTTGTTTCAGTGACAGTCGTGGGCTTGTCAGGTTGCTTTTCATTTAGGGTGGGGCAGCCATCCCTTCTTGTGGTGAGAAGTTTTTCCTTTCAGGGGTTTGAGTCTAGGGTTTCACAGTCAGTAGGTTAGGGCCTCTTATCCTTAGCCTGTTTTTTCTTAGTTAATGTTTGATAGAAAAGATAAATTTTTTTTTTCGTGTTTTATGGTTTTTAGACAAGAGTAAGAAGCAGTGCTTTATCGATTGCCATTGAGTGTCTTTTCTCTGTTTCTTTGCGATCTGCGCTTTATGCCAGAATTTTGTTTTGTTTTCTTGGTTTTGTGCTTGTCGACATTTTCCCTTTGTTTCTTCATTTAGCACTCAAATAAATAAAAAAATATCTTTTTTTCATTTTTTTCTTTGTTTGAAGATTCTGTTGTTGCATCAATAGCTAGGAAGAAGTCTTTTTTCATAAGTTTTTTCAGTGCCTTTAGAGCATAAGTAGCTCGTAGATTGAGTGAAATTCCTTTATGTTTGCTGCATGAAATCTTAGAAAGGTTGAAAAGAAAAAGAAATCTTTCTTGGTGAAAAGTTGTTGGTTTTTGCATTTTTTGTAAAAGTTTTTGTTTCCAAGCACTTCTTATTCATTTTGCCTTGAGTCTTTACACACCATTAGTTTCACCTTCATACCTTGTGACGTAAAAAATACCATTAAAGCAGCGCTAATTAAAATCTATTAGACTTTTTTGTTTGTAGGGTTCATGCACTAGCTCAGGACTAGGGCCTTGGAATAGGTTGGAGAGTAAACTCTCCAAAGCCACTCAAACCAAACATTGGAGTCTGTGATAGGGAGTGTAGAAGTCCAGTTACGTGGAAGTTATCTGGGAACCCCCTCTAACACAGGACATAAACACGAGGTCACGTAAGGAAAGGTAGTGGAGATAACCCCTCCAAAGCCAGACCGAACGTAGTGGAGAACACATATCGAGGATTTGTTGAGGGATTCTGTCGTTTGCATTTTCCACGGAGCTTTGTGGGTCTCGAATCTGTTTGAGGTCCTCAGTTGTCTTCCGGACCTTTTTCTCTTGATACCCTTGACATGTTTCGGACTTGATACCCTGCTCATTGTGGTCTACCCGACTATCGATTGTACCCACCTGGTGACTGTTCGCATGCTGGAAAACTAGTTACCAATCTTTTCTAAGGACATACACAGGTGACTGCGGGGGTATACCGCGGTACCTAGGATATACATCGGGCCACGCTTTGTAGAGTATACCCGGAGGGTGCTTCCATATTCGAGTTGCACTTGCACCGGTAAGTTGCTCTAGTGTTGGTTGTTGTAACTGTTCTTCAAAATAGTTAGTGATTTCTTGTCCTATCTCATAGGGGCTTCTTTTTAGTGTGTGTTACTGTTTGAACGTGTAGAATACCTTAGCATGTCGTGGATATTCTCACACAGTGGAGGATTCAGAGCTCCGCCGGTCACGAAGGCTTTTAGGGCTGCCACCGGTTATACTGGAGCCACCCCCACCACCATTGAGGTGGAAGCTAGACCAACAAGGGTCTTTCGAAGAAATCGGGTTACCAACCATTGATCCCAAACAAATCCTGGAGGGATCAACCGCTAATCTTGGTTCGGTTGAAACCCAACCACTGATACCTGGCCGCAATTTATTGTGCCAATTCTATTTTACGAACGCCTGTTAGTGCCTCACACAGTTATGGAACCAAATTATGTTACCTCTTCTGGGATTTCTTCCATTCCCACCACCATTTCTACCACAGGAGAAGCATCTCCTAACTTGCCATTGTCGGCCCAAGCCACTACGGTCTCGGCCGCAACTACATCGCATAGTGGACCAACCCCATCTATTGCGGCGGCCACCAACTCTTTCACACCTAGTGCGACAGGCTCTCCATTTTCATATGATATGCCTAGTTCAGACACAAGTCCTGCACTCACTCACTCCACTTTACAGACTTTGGGTCTAGCGGCAGGGAGCTCTAACGCTCCTCTGCAAGGTCAACTTGGGGGCATTCCTGTCCCTTTTAATGATTTTCCTTACGTTGGAGGCCATATCTCTCCTTCGTCCCCTTCACTCGGTGGTCTGCATTATCAGTCCGCTGGGCAACCTACACACACAAGTTTCTTTGGAGCCGGGAGTCAAGGAACACCTGCACAAACACTTCTGGTAGGTTCGTCACCATTTGTTTGGAACGGGATGTTTGGTAACAATACTTTCGCATCCACTGCTTTCCCATCTGGGGGCACTCCCATATTTAGATAGCCTACTCCGGCGCAGGGTACTATTCCTACGTCGGGGGAACATATACCAGGACCTTGGAACTCATGACAAGGATCCGTTCCCTCATCTGGAATGTCGTTCTGGGGTAATTCTTTCCACAATCAATGGAACCCCGGGCAGACTTCTATGCCTATCCCAGCAGGACCATCATGGAGTAATCCTTCCCAAAGTCCGTCAAACATAATGAATTCCCAACATCCTATGTCCTTTATGGGGAATTAGCCAATGATGTCTCCATAGATGCAAAATCCTTACGTTGGTCAGGGCCATGGTTTCTACCAGAATCCGGGCCAGCAGCCAAACTTTTCTTGGCAACCTGGTGCCAATCAAACTCCAGGACCCTTTTTTCCAGGCTATCAGCAGCAACCCAAACTACCATTCTTGGCAACGTTACACTTGCCCGATTTGACACGGTTGTTAAATGATCCTATCTGTCACGATCCACGTTGGCCTCCTATGCCAACGAAGTTGCCTTCGGACATTCCAAAGTTTGAGGCCAAGCCTAACGAATATCCAGGTGATCACGTGACTACTTTCCATATTTGGTGTTCATCTAACTCACTGAAAGATGACTC
>SNQJ01S0002737.1:376427-389304 GCA_010110895.2 Picea sitchensis | reverse complement strand
GACGAAGTTTCCTGAAGGGTGGGTGTATGTAACAACCCTAGTAGAATATATACTTAGGGATTATTAAGTAAAATATTTATTAAGTAATTAATTTTTCCTAACATGTTAATAACTAAACAACAATTGGTCTAATGATATTAATTAAGTATTTATTAATTAATTAAAGGTTATAATTTTGATTAATTAATTAACTACCTATTATATTCAATAACTTGGGTATTAAATTTAAAAGGGATAATAAGTTATATTGTTTAAATTAAAAGGTTACGTACACAGAAAGGGATAACATATTAATTACGAGAGGATAAACTAATAAAGGAAAGGATAAGGGGCATTAACTAGGAGTAGGTAAGGAAGTAAATGCATAATTCAGTGAAGGAGGAATATGGAGGGGAAGGAGGTTTACGAGGGGATTATTCGACGGGAGAGGTGGATTGATTTTTGGGGGGCTCTCTTGGATTGGCAGGGAGGAGAGTGGAGTTTTGTAGTCAAGAAGGTTCAGTACAGGCACCGGTTTGCTGGAGGTTTTGGGCACGGGGGCCAGGATATCCATATGATATCCTGGAGCTAGGTAGTTGTCCTAGTTGGCAGGGAGGATAGTAGGTTTGGGCAGTGTTTAGACAGTGCAACAGCGGTCAACAAGGCAAGCGAACAAACAGAGGTTTAGCATCAGACCCAGGTATTTAAAATTGTGTATTTGTTTTCTTTTACTATAAAATTTTATTATTTGTGGATAAATCTATATGCGAATGTGTTGCGAATGTGCTCAATTAAAGAAATTTTTGAATTTTACTAATTTGCTCAATATAGAGGAATTATTGAACTTTACTGTTATGTTAGTAGAATTAATGGATGTTTAATTAAATTGGCCACTACACCAACCAAGGGAATCCTCCCAAGTGCGAGGTTGATGTGGTTTTTTTTGTAAACTCGAACCATTTTTTTCATGTTAAATATGCTCTTGGGTCTGGATCCAATTCTAAGGCCAAGTTTTCGACTCTATATATGTTTCTCTATTTGGATAAATCACACAGGGTGGAAAGGTTGAAAGTTATGGGAGACTCTCAAGTAGCCATCAACTGCGAAAATGGGAAAAATAAAGTGGAAATTGGTTATCCTTTTTGACACAAATTCGCAACTACATACAAGGTTTTGAATGGTCATACTTCTCTCATATCTATCGAGAATTAAATCAAAAATTTGATCTATTATAAAGGTCACATTGCAATTCTATGATGGCATGTTTATTGTTTATGAATTCTATGACAGCTAGGAAATAGAAAGCATCGAATCCCACTTTTATATTGGTCTCGGTTGGTATCAGTGGTTGTATGGTGTTTCTACTGACGTATGTTTAGAGACAGCGGTATGAATTATGGACTTGGATGGTCATTAGGCCATTTGGGCAATGTCTTATGATTGTATATATTTTTTTTTTGGAGTAATGTATGGTACTGAGTCAGATGATTGTATTAAAATATCGATTGGTCATTAGCTTTTGTCATAATCTCATAAGTCTAGAGATCGTCAGTTATGGTTTGTGGTGAGTCTTTTTTTACAAGCTATATATATGTTCTCAACTATGGAATATAAAGATTTTTTCCTTGGGAAAATAAATAAATAAAACAACAAAAAAATAATTTTAATATAAAAATATCATTAAATTTATTTTTTAAATAAGGTCCATCACCACGACTCATTTTTGAAAAATAAATTTAACAATTTTTTAAAACTCTTTATTTTTTTCTTTTTTTAAGCTAAAAAAAGTCTTTATATTTATATATATGGACAATAAAAATACATATGCACTAGTGAGGGTCTGCCATAAAGGAAACCAGATCCCTTCTTAGTCTATATCTATGTTCAGGCAATCATGCAAAGAGCATCCTAATGACGGGCTACCAGATCAGAAACCAGCCTCCTCATTGTTTACATCTGAGAGGGTATAAAGGATTATTGAGTTTAACCATCACAAAGAAAATATCCCCTTGATCATAATTAACAGTGTGGGCACTATCGTATATAACCATGTAAGATCAGTCAAAAAAGAAACTACCAGGGTCTTTCTAAACTAAAAATTCCAGGCAGGCAAAAAATCTAAGAGAGAGGATCAGAACCCAAAGAGTTGGTTGGTTGGCTTCTCTGGATAATCTATACATCCATTTCCCTTGTCTTCCTTTCCAACCGCAATGTTGGGCTCATCCTCTTCCTCAATTTGAATGGGGAAGGCCCACAATCCTGGAAAATTTGGGTGGTTTCCCATACTTTGGGCCTCTTGTCTCACCCGGAATTTGATTCCAAACTGCGAGTAGCAGAAAAGGTCGAACTTTTTGTCTAGGATTTCAATGGCATGTAGAGATTTGTCATTATCTCTTTTACCTTATCCACAACCTGGGAAACCTTGGCTTTCACCACCCAATATGTTTCATCCAACTGGAAATACTTGGTTTCCCTGGTGCGATTATACTTAGGGTCATCCACCCAAAATTTGACTTCCCTCTCTATGTCTGCATTAGAGGTTGAGCAACGTTCGCCTCACCGCCTCCTCAATTTCCCCTGTGTGTTGTTTTTCCTTCTATGTGCTTAGGTGCTTGAATCATAAACCTGCCATCCACACTGCTCGAGCTTCCCTTGTTTGTTTTACCGGTCCTCTTGAAGAAGAAGGCTTTGCTTGCTTTCATTTCTAACTTGTTCCCTTTCTTTCCATTCTGCTATTAACCCTCTCAATTGTGTAGGTTGCTCCAATTATCCCTGTTTCAGCTAGCCTGACTCTTGGATCTTGTCAACTCTTTCTCTCAAAATGTACCTGCATCCAATTCCCTCAGTTTGTTCAGTCACCTCCTAAGCTTGATAGTAGAAAACGTGATCTGGATTTATGAGCAGAACGAAACGAATAACAGATTGAATACAATAACACAAAGATATGGAGAAAAACAACAAATATACAGTGAACAATAACTTCTATTAAATAAATGAAATAGGATGAAACTGTAAAACTGCAGAACTGAAAACAACTTGCTTGAATGGTGGTATTTATCTCTGAGAAGAGATGTGCTTGCTACAGGCATTCATTTGAGCATTATCATTACAATGAGGATCCATAGGCCTTTTTAATATTAATCATGAATTCCAAAACCATAGACATCCAAAAACCTAACCCTAGGAGATGAAACTCCAAAAGTTATGTGGGCCTCGATGGGTAAGTTGGTACCTCAACTTCCCAAGGTCATAACTTTTTCATACAACCTCTGTTTTAGGTGTGTGATATCCCATTGGAAAGGTATTTTCGATAACTACACATTATGTTGTGCAACTTTGACTCTGTCTATAGTTTGATTGTAGCAATCAAAAAAAAAAACATTGTTTAGGGCCCCAAAAATTCCTTGGAAGTACAGAAAGATGTACTGACATGAAAACTTGCAAAACAAGCTAGTTGGAATAGGTGGGAAGCCACCAATATCCACCTGGATGTTGTGTAGGGCTTCAGGATAGCCCCAGAAGTGTAGAACCCACAATTAAAAAAAAATGTCATCATTATAAAGAAATGTGTTGAACTAACAATTGTCACGAGGAGCTAGTTGGAATAGGTGGTGTTGGCACGGGGGCAGACCTAGGGTTCAGCTCCAATAGCGCGCCAACAAGACCTAACTATTGTCCCTTTCGACAACACCTGCGAAGCAGATGCAGTCTCACCCGAAGCAGCTATGGGGAGGTTGTGAGACAAAGATGTCTACAACCAAGGGGAATATCAAGTGGATCTAACACTAGAACAATAAAGTATGCACATATATCACTTATCAGCTTATATCTACTCTGCACAATTATCTATCAGATGTAACACAATAACCAAAATAGAAGCATATCAAATGACAAAGAACAGGGTATCAATCACACCCAATGCAAAATATACGTGGTTCACCCTCTCTCTAGGGATACGTCCATAGAACTATGCTTTATAATGTATTAAGATGAAGCATACAGTTTTTGCCTGCGCTCTTAACTAGCAGATCTCCTTTCTTCTCCTCATTATCTCTCCCCTCCCTGCGCACCCAGCTACAGGGTTGATCTTTGCACCCAATTTAAGATCTTACAATACAGAAGGCTCTCGTACTCAGCACTTCTCTCTTGCACAATATTACTTACTTGGTCACACAATAACTCTAATCTCTCAATCAACTTGATACCAACAACAATAATAAAAACCCAACCCAGGTCCTCTTGACCTTTATTTATACATTACAATAGATCATTGACATCCTTAGGCCCAAAACTAGGTGTCTGAAACCCTAGATACCAAAACCCTAGGTGTCTAAAACCCTAGGTCAACTTGACTCGCATTTTCAGGGCTTCGCCAGCCTGTCTTTCCTTCCTTCTCGCACGGTGCTCCAAAGCATCCAATGGTGGATTTTTCCACTTGTTGAATTGTCCACGATCCTTCTTCCTTGCTAATCTATCATCCCTGATCTCTACATCCAACGGATTGCTTCCTTTTACTTCGCTCCACCTTTTCTACTATTCTGCTCACTTCAACCCAGTAACAGTCACTGTGTCTTTCACGCAGTTCACATTCTGCATTTTCTTCCTTGATCTTTGTGTACTTCTATAACCAAGTGCCAATAGGTGGGTGGCCACAAATATCCACCTGGATCAATCCTCCGCCCTTAGGAAGAAATTGTCTCCATTGTGTTGTGTGCCCCCATCAAGTGACGAAATTTATGTTGAATTTGGCCCTGGGTGAATCACTTGCCTTGGTGCAGGAGCTGCCATGCCTTGAAAACCCAGTAAATTTGGATCCTATGCTAGTGAGTGCCCTTGACCTATGTGTCCACTATATGATCAGTGGATGCATGTTCCATGCAGTTAGGGTTGAGCTATGTTGGTGTTAATTGTTCTGCAATCTCAGAGGTGTCCAATAATGGTGGAAAATATGACTGAGGAGATCCACATTGAACACTGGGTGTAATCCAAGGAAGGGGGGAGTGTTGAGCTCAAAATAATTGTCACCCACAACCTTGGTGATAGTGTAAGCCCCGTAGTGAACTGGACGGAGCTTCTGATGGGGCCCTGTAAGGCTCTCTTTCTGCAAATGTAACCAAACCTTGTCTCCCACATGAAACTTGTGCGATACCCGGTGTTGATCATGGCGATGCTTGTACTTAGCATTGGCTTTCTAAAAAATATCATGGACTTGTTGGCGGATGTGTTGAATCCACTCAATGAATACGGTGGCTTTTTCGACCTTAGACTCAACATGGGAAGATTCTACCTGTGTGGTTTCAAGAGGTAGTGCAACATCAACGGGACCCAAGGGTTGGAATCCCAACCCCACCTGAAAAGGGATATGGTCAATAGAGCTATGGAGAGCCATGTTGTAGTTGTGTTAAACATAGAGAAGACTCTCATCCCATGTACATGGATGTTTATAGTTATACATGTGCAGGATGTGCACAATCATCTAATTGACAACCTTTGTTTGGTCATCGGTTTGGGGGTGGAAGGAAGTGGATTTAGTGATCTTGGTGTCCAACAGTGACCAGAGAATCGACCAAAATGTGTTGAGGAACATGTTGTCTCGATCTAAGATGATGGTATTTGGTATCCCAAAATATACCCACACCCGTTCGAAGAAGATCTTGGAAGTATCTTCTATTGTGATGCTCTTCTGGCAGGCAGTGAGAATGGCCATCTTCGAAAACCGATCAACCACCACAAACACAAAACCATTGCCTTGCTTGGCGAATGGAATGCCAAACATGTAATCTATCAAGATGGATTTCCAAGGATTCTCGGGAGTAGGAAGAGGGTTGTATAATCCTTTCTTCTTGATGGTTGGCATGGAAATGGCATATGCAGTGCAAGATCTAATATACTTGTTTACGCCCTGCCGAACTTTTGGCCAATAAAAATGTTTTTTGTAGAACGGCCACAGTTTTCTGCATGCCAAAATGTCCTGCCATCTTACTGTAGTGAGCCTCCCAAAACATCTTTGCACGCTCTCTTGCGGGAACACAGAGGTGGCCTAGATGGCATAACATTCCATCCTGAATGCAAAAATTGGTGACATTCACGCTTCTACCCAAGAGCTGATATGTGGTGGAAAATTCAGGATCACGCTGATAAATTTGGGGCCACTCAAATGCCTCATGCCCATAGGAATGGAGCATGATGGTGAGTGCAGCAACGGGAGGTCAAATGAGGCAGTCAGCGACATGATTTGTGCTCCATGTCTTATACTTGATGTTGATATGGAACTGTTGCAGGTATGTGGACCACTTTTGATGGCGATCATTTTGCAACTTCCCCAGTGTTTGTATGAACTGCATAGGCTCGTGATCAGTGTGGATGATTTTCTACTTTACCAGAATGTAATGTTTCCATTGAGGGAAGGCTTTCACATTGGAATACATTTCCTCGTCATAGGTGGGGTATTTCCAGACGGTATATCAGAGTGTCTCACTATGGTATGCTATTGGATGATCGTGTTGAGTGAGAACTGTGCCTACAGCATAGTCTGATGCATCAGTCTCAATATCGAATGGTTGTTTCAAATCAGGTAAGGAGATTACTATGGTAGAGCACAAGTGATGCTTCAGATCATCAAATTCTTGTTGTTGTTCCTTCCCCCATGATAACCTTTCATTTCCACCGCCCTTGGTCACTTGGTTGAGGGTCCACGCAATATGGGAGAATCCCAACACGAACCGTCAGTAGAAGTTGGCAAGTCCAAATAAGGTTCGAAGCTCGCTTAGTGTGGTCGGGGTTGGCCAGACATGGATGACTTGGATATTAGATGGATTCACATGTACTACAAGCTCATCAACAATGTATCCCAAGTATTGGACCACGTTCATTCCAAATGAGCATTTTTCTAAGTTGGCATATAGATTGTGTTGTCGCAGAGTGTTCAAAACCTGTTGAATATGTTGCATGTGCTACTCCCAAGTTTTGTTGAAGATGAGGATGTCATCCAGCTATTTTACCACAAAATACTTGGTGAAGGGTCTCAATACATCATCCATCCACCTCATGAAAGTTGGCAGTGCATTTATTAATTCAAAGGGCATAGCCATCCATTCGAAGAGATCTTATTTAGATTTGAAAGTTGTATTTCATACATTAGTTAGTTCGATGGGAACCTAGTGGTAGCCAGAGTTTAGGTCAATCTTGTTGAAGAAATTTTCTCCCTTGAGTTGGTCAAAAAGGTCATCAATTCGAATAATTGAGTATCGGTTCATGACTGTGATTTTTTTTAATGCTCTGTAATCAATGCATAGCCGCCAGGTCCCATCTTTCTTCTACACCAATACAATCGAGCTTTCACAAGGGGAGGAGTTTGGTCGGATGTGACCCTTTTGAAGTAGCTCTTGGATCTTACACTTGATTTCATCATTTTCCATCAGCGAGCGATGATAAACTGGTCCATTAGGTAGAAGTGAAATGGGGGTTAGATCAATTGGATGCTTGACTTGGCAGTATGTCGGTACCCCAATGGGTGAGGAGAATATCTCTTTGTACTCTTCCACGATCCCGTCCATTTGCTTCAGCTGCAAAGAGAGGCTCTATGTAGAGGTCACAGATGTGGTGGTGACCTTCTGCTTACTGCGAGCATGGATCACAAAGAAGACAAACTTCCTGATCTGTTAAATGGACTTACCGCATTTCTTAGTAGAGATTAAAGAAATGGTGGTAGGTGGCACTACCTCTGGTCTCATGTACAATTCCCTACCCAAAGTAATAATAACACTGTGGGGTCTAGATTCATACACAGGATGTCACTTCCACAAATATGGTTGGCCTAAAATAACATCACAAACTTCAAGGGGGGAAATATCACACAATATCTTGTCTTTGAAAGGATTGAAGCCGTAGGGAAGATGGCATTGTTGGCTGACATGTAGATCTCTTCCTTGGCGAAGCCAACAGATGGTGTAGGGTTGCAGGTGCGGTGTAATTGGCAGGTACAGCCTCTTGAGGACCTCTGTTAAGATTAGGTTCTTTTGATTGCTATTATTGACAATGAAATGAAGCAGAGCCCCCTTTACCCACATCTGTGAGTGAAAGAGGTGTTCCCCTTCCTCTGGTTCACTTGGCTGGACTTTAGTGGTAGAGACAGTGGAACTGGGTTCGGCATCTATAATCCGCTTCATCCTTATGGATTTGATTCAGAGTCAGAATCTATCTCTGACTTGGAAGGTTTCAGTTTGGCCACCAGTCACTGCTTGGAGCGACATTCTTCAGTGTTGTGCCAAGGGATTTTATGGTATTCACATCAGTTTCCCATGTCCTTCGAATTCTCATTACCCTTCTTGGGTTGTGTCTTGGACTGGTTGTCCTGAGAGTGGCCATATTTTCTATGTCCCTTGTTTTGTGGGTTGGGATCACACTTTCCCTGCTTCGGCTATGTGGAGTTTTCAGATCCAAACTCTCACCTATTTTTCTTAAATTTCTACTTGATCTTGACAGCATATCTCTAAGCCACACCTAATGATGCGATGTCCAAAAAATACATCTCTACTTGAATGTAAGTATGCAGACAGTCGCACCAGATGTCGTTAAGAGTCTTTGATACCCAATTTTGTGCGCATTGTATGGAAAATATTGGTCAAATATGGTATTTTCTTGTCCCTTTCCTGACGCAGCGTGGTCCATCATGTGTACTGGTCCTCGTAGCTTCCAACAGTGTAGTATTGTTCTTTAATGGCATCCCTTAAGGAATCCCATGTGGGGGCGAACACAAATATTGTAGATTCCTCTATGGCCCTTTTCTCAGAGTAAGCATCCCACCAGTCCTTAACATGGGGGATGGCCTTAAGGAGTGAAAAAGTAATATTTTCCTATCGAAAAAATTGTGGACCGAAAAATACCCTTCGAGCAGATTCAGTCATTTATCTACAGCATTCGCATCTATCAGTGCTTCAAATAAAGGAATATCAAAATTTATTTGTACCTTGAAGGGGGTTGTGTAGCCGCTTGATCAATATGTGTCTCATGTGGGCAACCATCGAAGGATCTGTGCAAAGTTGTCTATCATTTCGTTCATTTGTCGCGTAAGGGATTCCTCAAGCAACAGTTTAAAAGGATCTCCTGCTTCGCCATATTTCTTCTCATCCCCCATTATTTGTTGTCGGGATCGGCATGGTCGATCTTGCAAAGGATCGGCATGGTCGATCTTGCAAAGGCTCGACTGGTTCGAGTGCCAACTTCTTCTACCCAAATCTTATTGGGGACATGCACAAAGAAAAACAAACAAAGAGAAGACCGCTATGATACCACTAATCAGGATTTATGAGCGGAATGAAACAAATAACATATTGAATAAAATAACATAGAGATATGGAGATCAACAATATATATCCAGTGAACAATAACTTCTATTAAATAATTGAAATAGGTTGAAACTATAAAATTGTAGAACTGAAAACAACTTGCTCAAATGGTGGTAGCTATCTCTCAAAAGATATGTTAGCTATCTCTCAGAAGAGATGTGACTGATACGCGCATTCGTCTGAGTAGAATCATTACAATGAGGCTCCAAAGGAATACTATCCTAAAGAAACCACAGCCTACAAAGCTCTCTTCCAGGAATACCAGGACATTTTTTCCTGGTCATACACAGAGATGCCTGGCCTTGACCCCTCTATTTTTGAACATCATATAGACACCTGGCCTGATATCACACATATCCGTCAAAAACAAAATCCACTACACCCATCCAAAGTAGCGGCCATCAAGGCCGAAATTGACAAATTACGCGTTGCAGGGTTCATCTACCCCATCGCATATATGTCATGGGTCTCCAACCTTGTCCTTGTCAACAAAAAACATGGCACTATCTACATCTGTATGGTCTTCCGCGATATCAATCACGCATGTCCCAAAGACAACTTTCCAACGCCCTTTATCGACCAAATTATCGATGATCGCGCTGGTCATGAGGCTCTGTCCTTCATGAACGGTTTCTATGGCTACAACCAAATTCAAATTCACCCAATCGATCAGTACAAAACTGCATTCACTACCCCTTGGGGAAATTTTGCGTATTATGTCATGCCTTTCGGCCTCAATAACGTAGGAGCCACTTTCCAACATGCCATGACATACATTTTTCATGATCTGGCTCAATTCATTATCGCCTACTTGGACGATCTCAACGCTCGCTCAAAAAAACACACTCAACACCTGGATGACTTACGCATTATATTCCACAGGTGTCGTCAATACAATATCCGATTGAATCCCCTCAAGTGCGCATTTTGCGTCACTACTAGACGCCTCCTTGGATTCATTGTCTCCCAACATAGGATCACAGTCGACCCCCTCAATGTCCAAGCCATCACGAAAATTCCCCCACCACAGAATTTATGCCAACTACAAAGCCTACAAGGCAAAGATAACGTTTTACGTCGCTTTGTCCCTGATTACGCCACTCAAGCACATGGTTTCCTTCACCTCTTACGTCATGATATCCCATTCCAATGGAACGAACATGCCCAAAATTCTTTTGATGATCTCAAAATGGCCCTCTCCAATGCCCCGTTAATTAGCCCACCCGACTACGACTACATCCTCTATATCTCGGCCTCAACCGTCTCAGTAGCAGGAGTTCTTGTCCAACTAGGGGATGATGATCGTGAGCATGTAATTTACTACATTAGTAAAAATATTTCAGGGACACCCTTGAAATACAAACACAAAGAGAATTTGGCCCTTGGAGTTGTCCTCATAGTCCATAAATTGTGCCATTACATCTTGCTTCGAACTACCAAATTCGTAGCAGATTCCAACCCCATGCAATAATTTCACAGTCGCAGGCAAATTAATGGTAAATTTTCCCAATGGATCGTCATACTTCAGGAGTACGACCTCGAGATTTCAACACCCAAGAGCACGAAATCCCTCACCCTCGCTGAATTCATCGCGGCATTTCCCTCCGATACCACCCATACCCACGTCAATTCTAACTTCCCCGACAAACATCGTTTTTACATCTCCTCGGATGACCCTTGGTACGGTGATMTTCTCGTCTACCTCTGAACATAGAAATTTGGAAACCACCTCTCTCGAGATGATCCTCGGCATATTCGTCACCAGGCTCCCTGCTACCTACTTATCGGTGATATCTTATATCAGTAAGGGGTCGACACTGTACTCCACCAATGTTTGACTATCGACGAGGTCGATCGAGTCTTGAACGACTATCACAGTGGCACTTGCGGGGGTCACCTCTCCAGGATGTCCACTGCTCAAAAAATCATTCGCGCTGGTTATTTTTGGCCTACACTATTTCATGATTGCATCCACGTTTTGAAACGATGTGACAAATTTCAGATTTATCCCAACAAAGCACGAGCACCACCTTCTCTTCTACATCTGGTCATTACTGTCGGACCCTTTTGCAAATGGGGCATAGACTTCATGACTTGCAACCCTCCATCCAACAATGGACACAAATACATCATTTTCATAGTCGATTACTTCACTAAGTGGGCTGAAGCCATGCCTACATTTAACAATACCGCTGACACCGCAGCACGCTTCTTCTTCAACCACGTCATCTCCCGCTTTGGAGTCCCACTACAGCTAGTCTCTGATCACGGGAAACACTTCGAGAATGAGATCTTTGTCGAACTCTCCTCTCGGTTAGGCTTCTCCCATGAGTTCTCCTTCCCATACTACCCTCATTCCAATGGATAGGTAGAGGTGGTCAACAAGGTCCTCAAAACCATGTTGTAGCGCACGGTTAACAAACATAATACCAATTGGCATCATATGTTATTTTCCACGCTATGGGCTTATCGCACGGTAGTTAAAAATGCCACTGGTTTCACACCATTTCATCTAGTCCACGGGGTCGAGGCCACTCTTCCCGTCGAGTGTGAAATTTCAACCTTATGCACCGCTATTGAGTTATTTCCCAACATTTCTCCAATGGAGCAGCATTTTCTGAACTTAGAGTCCCTAGATGAGGATTTTTTATCTTCATTACAGAACAATGAGGCAACCAAAAAATGGTCAAAGGCCACCTTTGATCGCCATGTCAACCTTCACTCATTCAATGAAGGCAACCTTGTCCTTGCTTACGATATCTCTCACGAAACCCTCAGCCATGGAAAATTTGAGTCACTTTGGCATGGACCTTACATCATCCAACATTTCCTCACTAAAGGTGCATACATTCTGGCCTCTCCCGAAGGCCACCCTCTCAAAGAACCCATCAACAGGTTGTACTTAAAGAAATTTTATGCCTAAGCATAGTCATTCTACACTAGGCTTTTCTTTTTCGTATGCTTTTTTTTTAGAGTTTTTAATCTTCTTTCCACACACCTTGCGTCTAATTTACCATTTGTGTTATTGAAAAATTCCTCCTCCATCGGCCTACCACATCGGTTACGCCGACGGATCTAGCCATTGGACACAAAATCTCGCTTCGGCTGCTTAGGCCCTCTATTCCCCCTCACATGAACTGCTCCACTCCAGCAGCATATGTTTGGGCTCAGCAACCAACAACCAAGCATAATACACCGTCGTCATTGGTCTCCTCACCGAGGCTAGCCACCATCATATTCGTCACCTTAGCGTCTTATGAGATTCCCAACTTGTCGTCCTTCATCTCAACAATGTGTACCGTGTCCAAGATCCTTGCCTCTTTCGCAAATACCTGCAAGTTAGACTTTTATCTCGACATTTTGATTCCATTACATTTACACATATTCCAATACAACTCAATCAAATAGAAGATAACATGGCTAACCTAGTGTTAGATTGTCATTTATCACATCAAGCTACCAATATGCATACATCAAACATCAATAATTTGTCACAGCATATAAATTAGACATCATCAACAAAAAACATAAAAAACATGTGAACATCACAA
>SNQJ01S0002737.1:341612-375052 GCA_010110895.2 Picea sitchensis | reverse complement strand
ATCCATCCTCAGCCACGGGACCAGAATCCTATCACCTACATAATCATATTCCCCAAGCCACTTTCCATCCTCCGTCCCCAGGGAGCATTTTTTATCATACCCACACTCAGGTACGCGTGCTCACATTCACTTCTTATTGAATAACTATTATATTTTATTTATCTTCAGATATTGTTCACGTCGGGTATTCAGTTTTCATGTGTGCAGGTACTTGGTCATCCTCCATCCGTGCTACCCCTTCAGGTATATCATCGATACTGGCATGCATTCATTCCCTTTGAATATCATTTGCATCTCCAGTAACACCCTCTATCATTTACCTTTAGGGTCCATATCTCCAACTCTACAGTGTCATCACCTCCACTGCATTTTGGTGTTGTCACCCAGTAGCACTCTTCCCCACATGAGTTGTCTCATTCATAGTCCCCATTGGCACTTCGACACTCATGTTGTTTTCACCCTCTACGGATGGGAGTCTCATTAGTCTTACGCATTTTTTGAGAATCAGCCGCATACTCCTTTTCCTCATTTTTCTAACCTACCCAATGGACTCCCAGGATATCCCATCATGGTTCTCTCTTGGCTGCACTTTTGCAGTAGCATTCACCATCCATTTCCTCCACACTCAATTTTCCCATCTGCAGATTGTCCTCCGTTTCACTTCCCTAATACAGAAACCCACCTATGGGGGCCCCACCCTCCACCTGTTTCCCAAGCAACTTGCGCCATCATAGGCCAAGCCATCTTACATTGGGGCACCCGTTTCTGTATCTGCACAGTTATCCCAACTTATTTTTTATTCTTTTGGTAATTGTATAAAGCCTTTGTTTCCAGCATTTTACATAGCTTTTTTTTTGTCACCTTTGGCGACCTTCTTCCTTTTTGGAAAAGCAACCCATGTCACCCTCGGTTGGGGAATCCATTATCTTCTACTCCCATTGATATCATCCATAAACCCCGAGTATCTCACCCTCTCTGTACCCATGATATCTGAGTTTATCCACTTTGTCACACCTCTGGAACCATCTAACCCACACCTAGTCATCCCCCTGATTCTAGGTCCAGTTTTACGGTTACTACCACACACCCTTTATCCCCAACCAAGGGAAGTCTTGAGTCTCACCACTCTCTAACTTCATCCATGTTACTCATCAGTTCTTGATCTCATCCAGTGGATTTCATGAAGCCCTCGACTTCTTGGAGTCGTGTCTCCCTTTCTGTCGACATCAGCACAGTTTACAGACGGGCGACAGTATCTTGACTCTCATTACCTTCACAATGAGGAGTCCTGGATGGCACAGAGATAACCATCAAAATTGTCCTCTGCTATTATCAACCCGCCCCCAAGGGTGTTGTAGTCATCTCCACCAAAACACAGCTTCAGTTACTGTATTACACATTTTTGAGTTACATGACATGAGCATGGGGCATGCCCGCCTCGTTTGTACACAGTTTTATTTATTTATTACGCCTTGTGAAAGGTTTGGGTCCTACAAGTTCCCCTCTCCCTCCAATGGATCGCTCTTGACACTCTCCTCATCGCTCTTTCTTACAATGGTACTCTCAGTAGAAGAAACATTGATGTATTTTGGCTATACATATGCTCCTAACCTCATACTTCAGGGGCCATCTGTTATCACTGAAATTTCATCCGCAAATGGTTACAGGAATCCAGCATCTTCAAACAACTATTAGTTCACCCATGGACCAAAAATGACCAAAAATGCATTTCCAAAAGGCCCAAAACTATACAATCAGCAATAAAATCAACATGCGCTAAGACTACACACGGAGCGTGTGCACATATGCCATTTAGAAACATAGGAAAAAGAGCACATGCGCACGATGCGTGACTGTGAACGTAAAAAACCATGCATCCCTCAAAATGGCACATTTATGATATTGGTCGGCCTCCCACCCACTTCTGGTTCAGCTTCCAAGTCGATTTGACATCTAAATCTCAGCTGGTTGAATAATGCCTCAAAGTTATGTTATAAAAAGAAGCCATGGGTGCACTACATTTTCAAGGAATTCATTTGTATTGTTATGTTGTTGATATTCTCTTGGAGGATCCTCTTTCCTCATCAAGAGCATGCTAGCACCATTTCAGTTAGCCATTCATATCACCTCTAGATTGGATGTGCTTTGGATTCTCTTCACCATTTCATTTTAGTTCCTCACTTGTAAGAAGAGCTCAATATTTGGGGGTCCAAGAGCCCTCCCTTGGAGGAAGAGGGGACCCAAAGTCTCCCTTTCTCTTTGATGTTTTCTTTCCACTAATATAATCCTTTCCATTGGTGGCATGAGTCTTGTTTGTTTCTTGTTCTAATGTCTTTATGCACTATAGTTTAATTGATTTTATCCTTCTTAGTTTAATTCTTTTCTTATCTTTTATGTTTTACACTTCTAACTATTTTCTCTACTGTTGTCTTGCCTAGTTGACCCAACTGGGCTTGCAAGAACCCTTATTTTGCTCATTTAGGTGACAAAAGAGGTGCAACAGATTGACGAATCCACTGGGGAAAGGTATCAATTTACTACCCCATTTGGGTTATTTTATCTCTTCTTTCTGTTTATTTAACCTCCAGGTACCATAACCGACCCAAGCCGACCTGCAAAAAGTCAAATTCAAAGTTGAGTTGAGAGAATTTCGTTCGAAATTTTCTTCACGATCGTGTGTTAGATGTGCGCAGGTTTTTCAACCCATAGGCACGCCTTAAGCGCACGTGTGCCAAAACCACTGTATTGATCAGTGCCTTCTGCGCACCTACGCCCATAAGCCACTTTCAGTTCACGCATTGGCACTCACAACGCCTCTGTCTATTCTGAGACCCACGCACCTGTGTAGAAAAACACACATTGTAAGCTTTTCATGATCTATGGAAGGCCCATAGCCTTCTTAAAATTGATTCCATGCATATTGTAATCTGCACCACACTTATATTCCCTCTCCATATAAAGGGATTAGTCAAAACGTAGGCACTTAGAGGGTTAAAATCATTATTTCCTCTTTTTCTTTCATTTTGCCACATGGATGGCTTTATTTGACTAAAAGTGTAAGTTGGAATCATCTTTAGATCGCATATAAAACTTGCATTGGGTCCAGAAATTGGATATCAATCGTTGAGTATGCTCTTCTCTCGCGCCCCAAAGTGATCTTGAGAATTAGAAAGGGATTGAGGGAAAATTTCATCTCCCTTGAAAAGACAAAATTTTTAGGAGAGGACAACAACCCCCTCGGGACTCCTCTTAGTTTATTTTTCAAACACATCTTAAGATTGTAACGGGCCCATACATGCTCACATATGCACAATCTAGGATAGTTTCAAATCTTTCTTAGATTAAATCACATTAGGGAGATAAAGGAATAGTAAGGACCCACATGTCCACATGCTAGTTTCCTAGGGACTTTAAAATTCCACAAGGTTGTACCAATGACATTTAGTTAATTAGGTAATCAAGACTTGTAAGGACCAAGCGAAGTCCACATGCAACAAGGTGACACCTAATTTATTAAAAATATTGGCACACTTTCACTTGTTCATCCACAAAAGTCACTACTCACTCACATATTTTTTCATCTCGAAACATGGAGGTTGAAGTAAGTTTCCTCCAAATGGATTCTGAAACACCCCACCATTTTCTTGACGAAACTATCCACTCCCCCTTAATTTCAACGAGATTGGCTCACACCCCCAATCTCTCAAACAACAACATCTAAAAAATTTCTAAAAACTCACTAATTTTTTCTCCACAGGAGGTGCCAAAATAAATTTTTTAGTCTAGGTAGGATTTCCGGGATAGGCATCCAAATAACTCCCCGTTGTATGGTTTTCACATCTTCAAACAATAGAAGTTGTCAAATAGGGAACTTTAAATCCTCCAAGTCAAGTGTTCCTACACCATAAGGCAGGGAGATATCCGTGAAGGGTTGAAGGCCGAGGTTCGATTGTTCTGTGCGTCCCCCCTTGAAGCACCCATCTCTTGGAAGGGATCCAGCCCATGACCCATTTCTTAGGCCGAAAATCTAAATGTCGCACTTTGACTGAGGTACCTAGTGACAAAATTTTAGGACATCTACCCAGGTGGCAACTGTGGGTTGCAATTGCACCTTGATTGGATTTTGTGTGGCTATTGGGAAATATCGCCAGCTCTTTCGGGATATGCACCCTCTACCCCTCATTATAACTGATTACTTCATCCTTCACTAGTTCCTCTTCCGGTGGCTTCATACCCTACTATTGAGTGCTATTGGAAGGTCCAGTGTTGTTTGAGAGGAAGGACGTTACGTCTTTTAGGACACGAGTATTTCTTTTATTTGTTCTCCTACGCGGACAAAATCCACCTAACCACATGTATGCTTCTTTATTTTATGTATGTTGTTCTTCTAATTACATACGATTGTGAGATATATTGTGGAGGTCCAAGTTATAGAAAGTCTCTTGTTCATCAAATTTTCTCTCATCACCATTTGCACACATCCACTTTGCTAGTCGAACATCATAGGGGACCCACAAAATCCCCGTCGTTCCAGACGCTTGCTAAATCTCCCTCCCATCCTCGGGGGAGTTCCTAGTCTTGCAACCTCATCGGTCGTACTTTCCCACACCCTTGTAAGTGCTACTTTCTTATTATCAGCTTTACCTAGTTCCACTTTACTTGGGTCCACTTCCCAAGGTCCAACATTCCCACACTCTCCTTTACATGGAAGCAGGGGGGCAACTTCTTCTCAAGGGAGGAGTACAAACCTAGCTCATCCCCCTCAAGGGTCAGGAACACAAAACACTCACACCATGGTCGGAACTAATCCTATGCCACCACCTCATATGTCATCCTTGGCTTCCCTCAACATATCGGATCTGACTAAACTCACCAATGATCCTATATTGCACAACCCCACATGGCATTCCATGCCTACCAAACTGCCTTTAGACATCCCCAAGTTTGAAGTAAAACTAGCAGACGATCCCATCAACCATATCATGACCTTTCACTTATGGTGCTCTTCAAACAGCATCACGGACAATTCTGTCCAATTAAGGTTATTTCAATGTACACTCACTGGCCCATCAGCTAAGTGGTATGTAGAAGAAAAATATGGATCCCATGTGACCTTTGAGTCCCTGGCCAAAGCTTTCTTGACCTTCTTTCAACTACCAATTCGTCATGACAATGGCCTCGAACTACTCTCAGAATTTAAAAAAACCTTTGTCATGCACATCGCTGATCACATTTATGAATGGCGTTGGTGACATAGTCTCTGCAAAGCTGAAGCTACTCCACAACAATGTGTCAATTGGTTCCCCAAATCACTTGTTTCCCTCCTGGCCAAAGACGTAGCCGCCACCTTCCCCCAGTCTGAAAAAGAATCCATTAGAAGGGCCCAACATTTCGAACTCATTTACTCACAGTCATGGTGCTTGTATATAGTCCTACCTGATGCCCCGATACCCGTGCCATTCGGCCAGGACAAACCTAGGATGTCTCACTCAGCGGATGGATTGATTGGTACCACTACACACCACAATTCACATCCCCAACAACCACCAATGTATGGAACACCTCAATATCCATCAGCATCTGGCGGACCCCCTTATTATAATCCTCCCCCTTATCCACAACCATACCCCTTAACCTTTCCTCCACCCACTAGCGGACCACCGCCAGCACCCACAATACACCCCATAGTCCAACCTAGTTCTGGTACCCCCTCTACCTCTGCTTACACCCTAAACAGTAGTGAAATTGCCATGCCTTCCTACACATCCTATGAATCATTACCATAGAATAATACGTACTTTCCTTTCCCTAGCCCCCCCCAGCCCATTCCTTCCCCACACGGACACCCACATGTTGGGGTTAATTTTTTTCAACCCTCTCCCATTTAGCAGTATCAAAATTTTGAACAACTAAATACGGCTAATCCATCCCATCAGTCAAACAATGCCCAGAAGAAAGGAAAAAATCAAAACAATAATAATCCTGGACCAGGAGAAAATCAGAACCAACCCCAGCTGAACCAACCTGCCAAGGGTAACCAACACCGGGGGAACCAGAACCCGCAAGGGAGAAATAACAACAAACTCCAAGGGAAGAACAACAAAAATATTCGAACAAACTTCCCTCGTTCCCTTTGTGGTGAATATGGCCATTATACTCACCATTGCCCCCAAATAGCTGAATTTAAACGAATGAAAGACTCAAGAAATTGACCACATCCCCCCAGTATCGCTTGCCCCATAGCAGGCCCCACAAAAATATGTGCAACACCCACCCCCTTTCATGTTGCAAAACCCCATACCACATCGATGGGTGATGAACACCCAACAAGAGATGCAACCTTCCCCATCCCAGGCACGACTGTATCACAACCCGGGACTGCGGATCAAACTATCCTCCTCACTAGTGAGGAAGAAATCCCTCTACAAATGCACGGTCGTCAATACAGCACACCCTTTGACCCTACTCCCACTACTTTGGAGGCCACCCTAGTCATGATTGGCCCACCTTTAATGATTTTGCGCCCTAATACTGAAACACCTCTTCGCATCCCGTTACACATGAATGTCCACAACCCACAAGCTAGGGCAGCCCATAATTATAGTCTGGTCGATGACTTGGCACAATCCCCCGCTGCCATGTCAGTCTTAGAAGTTCTTCAAACATGTCCTATTCAATGGAAATCGTTACTTTCCACCATGGGGGCAGTCAACCCTACCGATACTCGACTCATCACATTTGATCTCGACAGTGGAGAACCCTGTATACTGGTTAAAATCTGGAATATCACAGTCCACCGTTGCATTATCGACGAAGGTACATCCACTTGCATAGTGTCCAAAATCGTATGGCAGAAACTTGGCTCGCCAGAGCTAATACCCTCTGCCTTACTCTGAGGGCTTACGACGGACGACCCTCGTTTCCCGAGGAGCTCTTCCAAAACGTCCTTGTTGAACTCGGGGGCAAAACCATCCTTATAGAAATTGAGGTTATCGATGCCCCACTCGACTATAATATTTTGTTTGGTCGCAGCTACATGTATGCTATGAAGGCAGTCGTCTCTTCCGTGTTTCGAACCATGATGTTTCCCCATAATGGAAAGATCATTACCATCGATCAGGTATCACATTATGAGCCTAACCCTTCATCCAACATCAACAACATCCTCCCTTTTGTCCACACTAATCCAGACACCTATACACTCATCGATATGGGCCCCAGAATTTTTAAGGACCCATCCTTGCTAGGGACATACCATGGAGCACCACCGCTCATCCATGGTATGTGTCGTTTAAACCAACGGAACAACAACTGAAGTTACTCTCCCTCCCACCAAGGTTGCTTTCACCCCTGACGTCCCACTAGTTGTAGAATACCTCCTTTAGGAATCTCCTGGAACTTATTCATCTCTACCCATCCCTGATCTTCCCCTCCCCCAGAGCCATATCCCGATTTGGGAAAAAGTACCCCAAGCCATTACCCAAATCCCTTTATTCCACCCCCCATCGGGTGTACAATCTTTCCAGGTATCTGCAACGCTCACCCTCCCTAACATGATATTGGCAATCCCAGTATGGTATCTATATCCTCCTGAGATGGTCCCTCAACCATCCCTCACTCCCCAAACAGAAGGAATACCGATGTAGATTCCCACACTTACCCCCACCATCCCACCCACACTCCCACTCACCATCCCCCCTGCTACAACTGGGGGAAAATGGAAAAAGAAAGAAGCCACCACTCCACTTCCCCCACATGTTCAACCTCCTTGTGTGCTATGCGAGAAAGATGGACACCCCACCAACAAATGTCCATCTCTACCCGAGCTACGCAATCTAATTCAACTCCCTCGAGCACCACCACCGCTCTTCGCTTCATCCAATACTGCCACTATCTCCCCTAACATAAATAGCAAAGGATTGCGAACCAAATTTCCATGTGCCATATGTTCAGAATATGGCCATTTCACACACCATTGTCCAGCGTTACCTCAATTCCGGCCAATGCTAACAGCCATACGCCAGATCTTTCAGCAAGAACCCAACCCAACAAATGTCACCAACATCCATTATGTCATGACCTCAGTCAACGAACATATGAGATGTCCCTCCTCTCTATGTGAATCACTTGATCATTTCACATATCAATGTCCTATGATCATTGAATATCGGTGTCGCCAACTGGCCCTAATTCAAGATCCTACACTCCCCCCTCCAGCAGGACCAGTGAGTACCCCTACCCCATCAATTGATGTGGTTCATATATTCTCGCCGGAACATGAGGCACTCCCTACTCCCCCATGGTTCCTGGATGATTTATATGAGGATTTGCCCCCAAATCCCCCCAATTCTCCAATTCATTTCCCCACGGAAATTCTACACCCGACTACCATTTTCAACCCATCATATCTTGATATTTGGTTTATGTCGAGTGAACCATCAAAACCTCCTTGAGATACCCCCTCTACATCATCACCACTAGAAAAAAAACCCACGGTGACCGTCACCAAAGTTACTCCTCTTGATCCCCTATATTTTCGACAGTTTCACTGCGACAAAGACATCCATGAAGAGTTAACTAAACCCGATTTCCCATGGGACGCGCTCCACCACATAGCACTTTTTCCTTCACAGGAAGCCTTCGCACCTCCCGAACCAAACCCCATATACCCAGTCGAAGCCAAAGATTTTCTCCCAACGGAGCATATAGATTGGCTCAATAACCTTATCCCTGCCCCTAACGCTTTTGAAGAAGACAATATGGCCAATATTTCCCCCACCATCAAAATCTATATTTTCATCAAATATGGGGTCGTAGAGGAAATCACCATTGGCGTCGCATGCTCTCCTGAAGAAACCACCGCCTACAAAGCTCTCTTCCAAGAATACCGAGACATTTTTGCCTGGTCATACACAGAGATGCCTAGCCTTGACACCTCTATTATCGAACATCGTATAGACACCTGGCCTGATATCACACTTATCTCTCAAAACCAGCGTTTGCTACATCCATCCAAAGCAGCGGCCATCAAGGCAAAAATTGACAAATTACACACTGCAGGGTTCATCTACCCCATCGCATATACGTCATGGGTATCCAACCTTGTCCCTGTCAACAAAAAATAGGGCACTGTATGCGTCTGTACGGACTTCCGCGATCTCAATCATGCCTATCCCAAAGACAACTTTCCAACGCCCTTTATCGACCAAATTATCGATAATTGTGCTGGTCACGAGGCTCTGTCCTTCATGAACAGTTTCTCTGGCTACAACCAAATTCAAATCCACCCAGTCAATCAGTACAAAACCGCATTCACTACCCCTTGGGGAACTTTTGTATATCGTGTCATTCCTTTTAGCCTCAAGAATGCAAGATCCACTTTCCAACACGCCATGACATACATTTTTCATGATCTGGCTCAAATCATTCTTGCCTACTTTGACGATCTCACCGCTTGCTCCAAGAAACAAACTCAACACCTGAATGACTTACGCATTGTATTCCACAGGTGTCGTCAGTACAATATCCGATTGAATCCACTCAAGTGTGTATTCTACATCACTGTTGGATGCCTCCTTGGATTCATAGTCTCCCAACATGACATCACAGTCGACCCCCTCAAGGTCCAAGCCATCATGGAAATTCCCCCACCACAAAATTTATGCCAACTGCAGAGCCTACAAGGAAAAGCTAACTTTTTACGTCACTTTGTCCCCGATTATGCCACTCGGGCACATGGTTTCCTTCGCCTCTTACGTCATGATATCCCATTCTAATGGCACGAACATGCCAAAAACATGTTTGATGATCTCAAAACGTCCATTTCCAACACCCCGTTAATTAGCGCAGCCGACTATAACCATGACTACATCCTCTATATCTCAGCCTCAACCATCTCAGTAGCAGGAGTTCTCGTCCAACTAGGGGATGATCATCATCAGCATGTAATTTACTACATTAGTAAAAATATTTCAGGGACACCCTTGAAATACAAACACGAAGAGAAATTGGCCCTTGCAGTTGTCCTCGCAGACAAGAAATTGCGCCATTACATCTTGCTTCAAACTACCAAATTCGTAGCAGATTCCAACCCCATGCAATACTTGCTCAGTCGCCGGAAAATTAATGGTAAATTTGCTCGATGGACCGTCATCCTTCAGGAGTACGACCTCGAATTTTCAACACCCAAGAGAAAGAAATCCCTCACCCTCGCCGAATTCATCACGGCATTTCCCTCCGATACCACCCATAACCCCGTCAATTCCGACTTCCCCGACGAACATATTTTTTACATCTCCTCGGATGACCCTTGGTACGGCGATCTTCTCGTCTACCTCCGAACACAAAAATTCAGAAACCACCTATCTCGAGATGATCGTCAACGTATTCATCACCAGGCTCTTCGCTACCTACTTATCGGTGATATCTTATATCGTCGAGGGGTCGACATTGTACTCCACCGATGTTTGACTATCGACGAGGCCGATTGAGTCTTGAACGACTACCATAGCAGCTCTTGCGGGGGTCACCTCTCCAGGATTTCCACCGCTCAAAAAATCATTCATGCTGGTTATTTTTGGCCTACACTATTTCACGATTGTATCCAGGTTGTGAAACGATGTGAAAAATGTCAGCTTTATGCCAACAAAGCACGAGCACCATCTGCTCTTCTACACCCGGTCATTACTGTCGGAGGAGCATGTGAAGGCCCTGCCCCAGGGTCATCAAATCAATGCCTCTAGCCTGCTCTCTCCCCCTCAACTGGCCTCGCACCACCCTCATCCCACCGTCATCTCTCCCCAGCTCGTGGCTCTCTCTGTGGCGGTCTCACTGGCGCCCTGACCAACTCAACCTCTCGACCGTGTGGTCCCACATATGCACACACAACAAACAAATGATAGCATCATCATCCATCCATACATCAAACTATATATGCTATAATATCTAACTATCAAATCATCAAAGCAAATACATCCACATACCTCTACGGTCAAACACCTCGCCAGGGGGAAGCACCATCTCTGGGTCCTCTCGGAAGTCTACCCCACTGTACGGGTATTGGAGAATAATCTGTGGCATCTGACGCCACACTCATGCAATCTCGGGCGTAAAATAGTGCCCCCCCTCCCCACCACCTTGGAAAACCAAAATCCCCCCCACCACCTCAGTCACGGCTCTCACACCCCCGGCATGCCAAAAATCATTCTAGGACGCAGCATCGGCACCCTCTCTAAAAACCACGCCACCAAGATAGACCCAAAAGTGAACTCCCCTGAGTCTGCAGCATGACAAATGTCAAGTTTCCCTACCATTTTGGCCTGCAACATCACACCCAGGCGAAATGCTCACCCACCAGTGCCCTCTGCCTCACCCTCAGCTAACCCCTACTGATGCTAACCATCTCCCCAATGCTAACCATAGAACCCGACATGAAGTTCTCCCCTAGACAATACCTTCGGGCTAGGGTAACCAACTGCCCATCCCCAGGTAGCATGGGATCCACTGGTAATGGGGTTCCCTGAATCGAGAGCCCAGTCAAAAAGTATATATCCTCCACCGTCGTGAAGGCCAACTCCTCACCTCACACATTGAAGCAATGTTGATCCGAATCCCACATCCCAATCAGGAACTGCAGTAAAAACTCATGGGTCTGTATCAGGGGGCACTAAAAGAACTTCAGCAGCCCGCAAGCTACCAAAGTATCATGAACCGTCGGCTCCTCATTGGTCACTGCCTCCCTCAGACGTGACCAATCCCTCTCCCTCCAATGAATCAGCATAGTCAAGCCAAGTCACCTGCATCCACATACACAGTACTCGATCAGCAATCATAACCCTGAAAATATCCAAAATGTAAAATATTTACACTTTTCAGCTTTGCCTCAAAGGCGCAGCTGTTTTTCCCCACAGGCACGCACATCTGTGCACCTATTTATCCCACAGTCGCGCACACATGTGTGCCTATCAGCGATACAGGGGCGCACACATGCTCCCCTATCACATACACAGACACGCCTTAAGGCACGACCGTTGGTCACACAGTTGCGCACACATGCGTGACTGCTAGGAACACAGTCGCGCATGCATCTGCAGTTGTGATCCGCATAGGCGCGCACCCATGCATGCCTATTTTCCTCCCTTGATCACCCCCATGCACGGTTATCTAAGATACATTCGTGCACTCATGCGCGGGAATCCTTTGATCGCTCGCACACTAGGGGGGGGGCACACTCACTAAAACCCCATGTACAACCCCCGTACAACCCTACCCAAAAAAAAAACCCTAAGCCCTATGCAGGAGGATACGACAACTAACCTGAAACTCACGGATCTTGGAACGACTGCCACTATCGCCCGGAATCTCCAAATCTCCTCTCCAATATCTCCTCCACTCACTAAGATAGAAAGTACAAATGAGGTGCATTGTCGGCCTTACAGCTATATATAATCCTTTTTTCCAACATTCCAGACTCAATTCTGGGAGCTTCGAACATCCATTTTTCGATCCGTCTTCAACCACAGGACCAGAATCCCGTCACCTACACAATCATATTCCTTGGGCCACTTTCCATCCTCAACCCCTGGGGAGCATTTTTTATCATACCCACACTCAAGTACGTGTGCTCACATTCACTTCTTATTGAATAACTATTATATGTTCTTTATATTCAGATATTGTTCACGTCGGATATTCAGTTTTCATGTGTGCAGGTACTTGGTCATCCTCCATCCGCGCTACCCCTTTGGGTATATAATCGATACTGGCATGCAGTCATTCCCTCTCAATATCATTTTCATCTCCAGTAACACCCTCTGTCATTTACCTTTAGGGTCCATATCTCCGTCTCTGCAGTGTCGTCACCTCCACTACATTTGTGTTGTCACCCAGTAGAACTCTTCTCCACATGACTTGTCCCATTCATAGTCCCCCTTGGCACTACGACACTCATGATGTTTTCACCCTCTAGGGCTGGGAGTCCCATTAGTCTTACGCATTTTTTGAGAATCATCTGCATACTCCTTTTCCTAATTTTTCTAACCTACCCAATGGACTCCCAGGATATCCCATCGTGGTTCTCTCTTGACTGCACTTTCGCAGTAGCATTCACCATCCATTTCCTCCACACTCAATTTTCCCATCTGCAGATTGTCCTCCGTTTCACTTCCCTAATACAGAAACCCACCTATGGGGCCCCCACCCTCCACTTGTTTCCCAAGCAACTTGTGCCATCATAGGCCAAGCCATCTTACACTGGGGCACCCATTTCCATATCTGCACAGTTATCCCAACTTATTTTTTATTCTTTTGGTAATTGTATAAAGCCTTTGTTTCCATCATTTTACATGGTTTTTTTGTCGTCACCTTTGGCGACCTTCCTTTTTGGAAAAGCAACCCATGTCACCCTTGGTTGGGGCATCCATTATCTTCTACTCCCATTTATATCATCCATAAACCCTGAGTATCTCACCCTCTCTATACCCATGATCTTTGAGTTCATCCACTTTGTCACGCCTCTGGCACCATCTAACCCACACCTAGTCGTCCCCCTGACGCTAGGTCAAGTTTTACGGTTACTACCACACCCCCTTTATCCCCAACCAAGGGCAGTCTCAAGTCTCACCACTCTCTGACTTCGTCCATGTTACTCATCATTTCTTGATCTCATCCAGTGGATTTCATGAATCCCTCCGCTTCTTGGAGTCTCGTCTCCCTTTCTGTCGACATCAGCATAGTTTCCAAATGGGCAACAGTATCTTGACTCTCATTACCTTCACAATGAGGAGTCTTGGACGGCACAGAGAGAACCATCATTTCTTTATGTTGTCGTTGACCCCCGTGACATTCGACTTCAACACTTTCTCATGTTGTGGTGGGTCTTACTTTGTGACTATCGCAGTTGTTTTTATATTTGCCAAAGACCTCTGAACATTGTTAGGCCATCAATGCCTGAGAATCATCGACACTTCTTATAGGTTTCATCGCCTCTTTTCAGAGTTTGTTCACCATCAAAATTTTCCTCTGCTATTATCAACCTGCCCCCTAGGGCACTACAGTCATCTCCACCAACACACAGCTTCAGTTATTGTATTACACCTTTTTTAGGTACATGACACGAGCATGGAGCATGCCTACCTCGTTTGTACACAGTTTTATTTATTTTTTACGCCTTGCGAAAGGTTTGGGTCCTACAGGTTCCCCTCTCCCTCCAATGGATCGCTCTTGACACTCTCCTCATCGCTCTTTCTTACAATGGTACTCTCAGTAGAAGAAACATTGATGTATTTCGGCTATACGTATGCTCCTAACCTCATACATCAGGGGGCATTTGTTATCACTGAAATTTCGTCCGCAAATGGTTACAGGAATCCAGCATCTTCAAAGAGATATTAGTTCACCCATGGACCAAAAATGATCAAAAATGCATTTCCAAAAGGCCCAAAACTATACAATCAACAATAAAATCAGCATGCGCTAAGACTACACAAGGAGCGTGCGCACATGCGCCATTCAGAAACGTAGGAAAAAGAGAACACATGCACGATGCGTGACTGTGGATGCAAAAAAATGTGCATCCCTCAAAACAGTGCATTTATGATATTGGTCAGCCTCCCGCCCACTTCTGGTTCAGCTTCCAAGTCAATTTGACATCCAAATCTCAGCTGAATCCGACTGGGTGGCTGGTCAAAGACCTAAGGGTTCCCTAAATGGCCCCTTGTTCACACTAAAAGATAGTTGAATAATGCCTCAAAGTTATGCTATAAAAAGAGGCCATGGGTGCACTACATTTTCAAGGAATTCATTTGTATTCTTATGTTATTGATATTCTCTTGGAGGATCCTCTTTCCTCATCAAGAGCATGCTAGCACCATTTCAGTTAGTCATTCATATCACCTCTAGATTGGATGTGCTTTGGATTCTCTTCACCATTTCATTTTAGTTCCTCACTTGTAAAAAGAGCTCAATATTTGGGGGTCTAAGAGCCCTCCCTTGGAGGAAGAGGGGACCCAAAGCCTCTCGTTCTCTTTGGTGTTTTATTTCCACTAATATAATCCTTTCCATTGGTGGCATGGGTCTTGTTTGTTTCTTGTTCTAATTTCCTTATGCACTATAGTTTAATTGCTTTTATCCTTTTTAGTTTAATTTTTTGTTTATCTTTTATGCTTTACACTTCTAACTCTTTCCTCTATTGTTGTCTTGCCTAGCTGACCCAACTGGGCTTGTAAGCACCATTATTTTGCTCATTTATGTGACAAAAGAAGTGCAACACCTATCATTTGTCTTTAGAAGGATCAATGGCATGAATCCCTGAAGATAATTGAAGACACATTTTCCCGAAAAGATGAAAATTATCTTTTCCTTTGTAAAAACCTTATAAAAAGGGATCATTGCACCTTGCTTAGTGTTAAGGATGTAACGATTTAGGATCGACGTAGGTTGCACCATAGTGGCCTGGGACATTGTCCCAGATTTCTCAGTATTAAGGGTGTGACGATATTTTTTACGAAGAAAAAGAGCATATTCTCGACGTTTCTAGAATAGAAGCTTCGAGGGTGAGGTGGCCTCCGATCGGTTTGGATCTAAGTCACATCCTTGTTCTAGTGGGATCATCCTAACCTCCTCACCCTATCCTTTTCAGCTTATAAAAGGAGGGGAGTTCTCATGGGGAAAGCTAGCTTTTGGTATGGTTAGATAATTTTTGGAACTTCAGCTTAGTTATAAAGATTCATCTAATGAGATATTAGTCTAGCCAAGAGTTTGGAGTGTTTGGGCCTATGTTGGCTTTGAGTTTCACTTTGCCAAGTTGAGATTGTGAGTGACTTTCAAATCTACAGTCTCAGAATCTGTGGATCAAAAGTGTGTGCAAAGCAAGGAACTGTTGGAAGGGACCCTACAACATCAAGGCACCGATTGTATTCTCCTTTTCATATTTCTAATACAGTAATATATTTATTTCCCATAAAATTGTTCTTATTTTGTTGTATGACTCCTTAATCACATACATAAGTTTCGTTAAGTATATGTTGTTGCTTTCACTTCGTTGGCTTGTGTCATTTTACACGTTCAGCATCCCATAAGCCTTGGAACGGAGTGAGGATAACACTAGCGAGGACAAACGATATTTAAAAGGTATGTCATTTATCTCTCGTTAGTTAGTATGATTGATAATTAAAACTTATGGAATTTTTTATATTTTGTCTTGTTTTGTTCTAGTTTCGGGTGAAACTAGGGAGATACATTTTTGTCAACACTTACCGATTTGTCCGATAACATCAACGATTGAGTCCTCTGTTGGATTCCTAGGTTGGCCAAATAGTCTGCCACTGAATTTACACTTCTTCTCACCTGGGTTGGGATAATAATTTGGAATTGTTGAATTAGATTAGTCGTCTGAGTCCAACCATGAGATAGTCTCCATATTGTGGTACTTTTTTCTATATTGGATCCCTCCCTCAGACGTTTCAGGGCCATTATGATAAGGAGTGAGTCGCCTTCCACAATCAGACTAGTTATGCCCTGGTTTTTTGCCATTTCGAGACCTCTGATGAGACCTTTGAACTCCGCACCATTATTGGAATTATAACCCAATTTACTACCGTACATTGCCAGAATTCACCTTTCAAAATCTCTCAAAAGTCCCCCCACTCCAGATTTCTCGAGGTTATCCTTTGACACGCCATTGAAATTGAGCTTTATGATTCCTTTTTTCGACAGCTACCAGGCTTGGTTAGTATTTTCTCTTCTATGAGGAGGAGCTTTGTTCGCTTGTTGGAAGGCCAATTCTAGTTTCCATTGTCTGAAAATGTCTTCTTCCTCCAATGGAAGAATTCAGTCTTTCGTCGACCAGGTACTTGAAGCTATAGATTCTTACACATTTTATTTTATTCGGTTCCACAAAAACTCGGTTGATAAAGAGTTCTGTTTGAATATCTTTTGTTTCTTTCTTTGCAAAGGTTCCATGTCATTATCCCTGGGAAAATATCCCATGTTTTTTTAAGTATGGGATTTTTAAATGGTTCTACAAGCCAGTCTATTATTAGGTTGGTTGTGTCATCTTTGTCACCTCTGGCTTTGCGAAACAACATGGCCCCATTATCCCAGAGATTTCTCGCTTCTCTGCATGCAAGTACAAAAGAGGTGATTGATATTTTCCTCCTCCTATCTACATAACATGTATATTGAGGGGCCTTCGTATCGTCTCTTTCTTAGCTTATCCCATGTCATAACTTTTCTTGTGAGGATCAACCACAGGAAGGTCACAATTTTCGATCAGATCCCAAGTTGCCAAATACGTTGTGAGTCTTTTCTCTTGTCCATCTCTCACAGGTTTACTGCTTTTAAGTAGGCATATTTTTACTTTAAAAGTACCCTCACCTATTCTTCCCCAATGAATGATATCTGACCCATTTTTAATTATGATTTTTCTAAGAGATATCTCTTCTTCAATGTGGTTCCCGACCTCTATATCCAAGGGAACTGGCCAGTCTGCCAAGTCTTTCCAGGTCCTGTCATAATCTGATTCTAGGGTTTCTGAATTCTTCCAATAATGATGGACCAAGGTCCATCCTTTTTCTAACGGGGATTTTTCAGCATGTTCCATCCCTACTTGATTCGTTAGGATGGAAAGTTGCTCCCAAGCATCGTCCCAGAAAAGGGTCGTCCTTCCATTATGTACCTCCTCGAAGCTATATTTTTGAACTAGCTCTTTGTTCTTCCAGGCTCCATATGAGGGATCCTAGTCGATTCCCATCCATACGGATGAGATCATGTAACCTTGCCTCAGAGGCATATTTACTTTTCCATAATTTTGCCCAAAAGCCCTCTGGGATTTTGATCCACCGCCACCAAAGTTTAATTGCTAAATCTTGTCTTGCATGCAAGGGATCCCTAATACCAATCCCTCCATGGGACTTTGGTCTTCATAGATTTTCCCAAGTAATTAAGGCCCATTTATTTTATTTAGTAGCACACCCCCATAGAAAGGTTCTCTGGAGGTTTCTAATTTTTTTCAGGATTCCTTTTGACGCGACCAGAACTAAGAAAAGATACATGGGAATTGAACTAAGGACGGATTTGATGAGAAGGATTCTCCCAAGTGGGGTTAGGAGCCTAAGGGTCCAATTACTGAGCTTAGCTTCAAAATTTTCTAACAGCTCTTGCCAAGATGTGTTCCTAATAGCTTTGTCGATTAGCAGGGCTACCGGGTATTTGGACGGGAGGCGGGATCTTTGGAACCCAAAAATCAAGGCTATATTTCTTTGGAAAACAACCGGGGTGTTAAAGAAAAAAAATTGTGATTTAGAGAGGTTTATGACCGTTCCTGAGGCATCTTTGTAGATGTCCAACATGCTTCTGATATCTCTGACTTCCTTAACAATGGGTACACCAATGAGAAGGTTGTCAACGACAAACTAGAGGTGGGTCACAGGATCCACCTCCTCCTCCAGTTTTATTCCTTGGATTTTCTTATCTGTCACCACCCTTTGGAGAAATCTTCCCAGCCCTTCCGCTAGGATAACATAAAGATAAGGGGAAAGAGGGTCCCCTTGTTTGATTCCTCTCATCGGTTTAAAAGTTTTGGATGAAGATTTGTTAACTAGGATTGAAAAGAAGACTAAGGATATTAGCCCGTAAATCCAATGTACCAATTCCTCTGCAAATCCAAAAGCCTCTAGTATTTTTCGCAGGAATTGCCAACTTATTTGGTCATATGCCTTTGACATATCTAACTTGATGATCATTCTTGATTTTTTTTTATCTCTACATGGAATGCACCGTTTTGTGCACAACTATTGTCCCATCAAGGATTTTTCTTCCTTCTACAAACCCCCCTACTCCTTATATGATGTTTTTCAATACAATTTTGAGTATGTTGGCAATAATTTTGGAGACTATCTTGTAGATTACATTGCATAGCGTTATCGGTCTAAAGTTCTTTGTTGTATTCCCCTCTTTTTCTTTTGGGATTAAGGCGATGAAGGTGGTGTTGAAGACTTTGAGAATAGACCCGGATGATCTTGATTCCTCTACTACCTCCCAAATGTCCTTCTCGATGATTTTCCATCATTTTTTTAAGAAGTCAATCGTGAATCCAGCTAGCCCCAAGGCCTTACCTTTCTTCATTTCCATAACCATTATTTCCACTTCTTCTATTGAAGTGTGCACCATTAAAATTTGTTTTGATCTGGGGTAACTAGCTTTGGGATACCTCTTGTGATTTCTTGGATGGATTCCTCCCTATTCTCTTCTAGTTCTGTGAGTAAGAGTTTAAAATGATTTGTCTATTCCATTTTTATGTCTCTTTTGGATTCTACTCGTTCCCCAGATGGTTTGGTAATATTTGTGATCTAGTTCTGGTTTCTTCTCTGCAACAAGGAGTTATGTAAAAACTTGGTGTTCTTATCTCCTTTCAACCACCTTACTCTGGACTTTTGTTGCCAAAAGATATCCTCCCGGTGTTCTCGCTTATCCAATTCTAGTCTGAGTTTTTCCTCTCTTTCTTTGGTCTCCTATGTGCTAGTCCATGTTGTTGTTTCTAGTTGAATTGTCGCCATTTCTATCTCTAACCATTTTTTTCCTCAAAGATGTTCTCGAACACCTCCTTGTTCCATTTCTTGATCTAGAATTTGATGTGTTTCAAGTTCTGTTGGAATTGATACATTTTGGTACCATGCAGATTTGGGAGCTCAACCCACTAGGTTTCGATGTTATGCATAAAATCCTGGTGGTCCATCCAAAACTTTTCAAAACAGAAGGGTTTGGGGCGAGGCGCTAAATTCTCCTCCCAAGTGAGGCAGATCGGCCAATGATTTGAACCATAGAAAGGGAGAAATTTTGTTGCTATTGCTTATTGTCCCTAAAATAATGTTTCTGAAGTTAAAAATATGTCTAAATAAACAACGGTGTTTTTTGTAATCCTTCTCATATTTATCTAGGTGAAAGGGCCATTACTGGTATGAATATCAATTAATTTATTGCTCTCTATCCAATCTCGGAAAACTTCATTCTCACCCTCTAGATGCCTGACTCCACCTTTTTTCTCCCATAGAGCGATGATCATATAGAATCTCCCCCAATAACCCAAGGTTGGCCCTGAAGAATGTCCCCAAGATGTTTTAGGGAGTCCAGAAAGTTTCTCTTGAGAGGGGGGGTCTACAAACGATAGGCATTCAAAATGAAGCCATGGAGTTAAGATTATATCCCCACAAAACTCATCTTGAGGATCCTTGGGAAGGTGATGAATAGGTCCAATTTCCATTTCTTTGGATCCCAAAGAATCACCAAGCCGCCAGATGCACCCTCTGAATCTATCGCTTCTACCTCATATTATTTCCATACTTTATTTTCCATCTTTATCATAGTTTCTTTATCGCACTTTGTTTCCTGTATCATTATTATCTCGACCTTTTCCTAAGATCCTTTTTTCAGCATTTTATGTTTGGATGGAGCATTCAAGCCACGCATATTCCATGATATTAACTTCATGATATCACTTATGTTGAGTTTTGAAGTACCTTTCTGGGAGTCCTACCATTTGGCACGAATCAACCAGGTGTGCTCATGTTTCTTCTATCATCTGGTTGTTTGGTTTTCTGCCTCTCCTTTTTTCCTCGCTAGGTGTTTTCTTTAGGATCTTAAGGGGACTGGTTTTGATCCCAAATCCACCAAATGTACTAGCTAAGCTCCCCAGGCCTATTTCCTTCCCACCGTTGTTTAGTGTTCCCTCCTGACTATTCGACACCTTATCTTTATTTCCAACCTTTGCGTTCGATTCTTCGTGATCTTGCTTTCGGGTTTTGTTTGTATTTTGACCTTTTCCATTTCTATCTCTAAATGTCCCTCGTCTTGGTTTTTTGTGATCTGGTCCTCTTGATCTTTCATTTCAAGTTCTCTTTCGCTCATCTCCATTGATTTTCCTTTGGGATCTATTGTTCCTATTATTTCTCTTGATTTTTCTTTAGGATCTGGGTCCATTATGGTATCCAATATTTTTACCTCTTTTGTCTTTCGTTCTTTCCGGCTTTGATCTTCACTATCTGGGCTAATTTTCTCCAGGGTTTTGAATTTATTACTATCAACACCCACCTCCTTTGTTGTTTGGTTGCCCTGTCTTTGCACCCCTCTCCTCTTTCCTTGGATTGTAGTGAAACCTTTTGCCTGTTCCTTCTTACTACTTGACCTGATTTTGTTTTATATTCATCGGACAATCCTGGAATAAGTGCCCATGGACATGGCATTTCTGACACCTGAAGGGGATGTGTTCCTAGTCCACCGACTAGCTCCATTCATTGTCTTGGTAGGATATTGTTACTGCTTCCAGGAGGGCTTCTATTAAATTCATGTAAACACAGATCTGGGCATACGAGGTGTATTTGGTTGCCTTTGTGATCTCAGATATTTTAATGAATGATCCCAAGGTGTTATTGATGCCTTCCAATGTTTGTATCTCCCAGAATTATTGAGGGAATGAGCATAGCCTTATCCAAACCGAGGCAATCGTGTAGTCTTCCTTCTTTGGGGAAAATCTTTCCGTCCAGTAGCGAAGATGAAGACCAGGTGAGTTGAAAAAATATGGCCCTTCATCAAACACCTTGTTTCTGTCTGCAAGGTTAGAAAAGATGGTTGTCAAGAAGCCCTTGGATCCCAACTTTAAATATACTTGCCCTTTTATCTTCCATTTGGAGCTCACCCACCCCATAGGGGTTTTTTCTAATGGCCAGATACCCATGAATTTTCCTATTAAAGCATGATCTTTCATGTGTTGTATGTAGTTACCAATGTTGGACGAGGTCACTTCATACCTTGGATTTTCCGTTGTGCACGCGTGATAGCCATTCACCTTTGTTTTGTCAAATCCAGGACTTTTTTGCTCTGCATGCATGTCCTTGTCGTCCTTGCCTATGCCCCCCATTTCGATATCCTCTTATCACTTTTGTGTTTTCCCAAGCACTGCATCCTTAAATGTCAATTGTTCCCTGTATCCTTTGTCGTTAGTTTAACCTGAGACAATCCCCCCCTCTCACCGCCTTTGTCGTTCGATTGAGAAAATGAGACCATAAATCTAAACCCTGGCTCGTGACCCTGCAACTCTACCCTACCTCGCTCTCCATCACTCCCCCAATTCCGTCTCTTCGATCTCAATCAAGTCAAGGCAAAAGAAACTTACCCTTTTTAAAACTCTTTATTTTTTTATGACAAAGGGAATCAGCAACGGCGGCAGTATCGTACTCGCGTGACACGGGGTTGAATCTTGTCGGCTACCTTATAATCCCTAAAGAGAATCGCACAGCCCGCAAGCACGCCTCCGGATAAATCGAGGTTTGAACTCGTGACCTGTGTAACAGTATGTTCGCTGGCCACTAAACCAAACCCCTACAAGATTTTTTTAAACTCTTTATTAATACTCTTTAATTTTTTCATTATTTTTAATATTTTAATTAGATTTTACCAAAAAAAAATTAACAATTTTTTAAAACTTCTTATTAATGCTATATAATTTTTTTCATTATTTTCAATTATTTTTATTAGATTTTACTTCTAAATATCTCAAATAATAAAATAATAATAAAATTTGTTAGAAGTTCAAAATTTAAAAAAAAAATAGCTACCATTTCTTACAATTTTACTCGTTACGAAAATGACATGACATTTTTTTAATTTTTACTTTTAATGACCTTTCTTTAATTTTTACTATTAAAACTTTTTTAAGATATAATTTTCATGGGTTTTTTAAATTACTTTTAAAATTATCTTTAATTTTTACTATTAAAACTTTTTTAAGATATAATTTTCATGGTTTTTTTAAATTTCTTTTAAAAAATATTTTGTTGTTTTAAGTTATAACATTTCTTACAATTTTACTCATTACGAAAATGACGACATTTTTTTAATTTTTACTTTTAATGACCTTTCTTTAATTTTTACTATTAAAACTTTTTTAAGATATAATTTTTATGGGTTTTTTAAATTACTTTTAAAATTATCTTTAAATTTTATTATTAAAACTTTTTTAAGAGATAATTTTCATGGGTTTTTTAAATTACTTTTAAAAATTATTTTGCTGTTTTAAGTTATAACTTTTATGGGAAGCAGTTAGTTGAATGTTGAAATATTTTTATAAATTTATTTTTTTTAATTTAAATTAGATTTTTTTTATCTTTTAATTAAAAATAAAATAATTATTTTTTAATTTAGAAATCCTTGTAAAAAATAAATAATGATAATATTTTGGTTGGTATAATTTGTTTCACTTTTACATTCAAATTTTAAAAACTTTTCTAATTTCATGTGTTTCAAAAAAAAAATGGGATCCATTTGAAAACATAGCCTAACAACTAAAACTAATAAAATAGTGGTGCATGGTTCAATGTGATGGTTTGAACCTTGATCCATATTTGGTACATGTTCATTGACGAGATGGATGTGTCCCCTCCCACAAGCATCATGTAACATTTAGTTTATAGTGTATATGACGTAGAAGCTCATCTGGTGACATTGTTGGTCTAATGTTGTTTATTAAGAATATTAATATAAAAATTAAAAATTAATATTGATTTACGATTATTAAAAATATTAATACAAAAATTAAAAAGTGAAAATTATTTATAAAAATTAAAAAGTGGAAACCATAAAAATAAAAATAGTGTATTAAAAATATGCATTGTAAAATNATCATGTAACATTTAGTTTATAGTGTATATGACGTAGAAGCTCATCTGGTGACATTGTTGGTCTAATGTTGTTTATTAAGAATATTAATATAAAAATTAAAAATTAATATTGATTTACGATTATTAAAAATATTAATACAAAATTTAAAAAGTGAAAACTATTTATAAAAATTAAAAAGTGGAAACCATAAAAATAAAAATAAAAATAGTGTATTAAAAATATGCATTGTAAAATAATGAAATGGAAAAACTTCATTTACAATATTTAAATCATTATCAATTTAAAAATATATATTATAAAATAATGAAATGGAAAATATTTATTTACCATATTTAAATCATTACCAATTTCATTTCTATTAAAAAAATAAAGTGTAAAATAATGAAATGGAAAAAGTCCATTTACAATATTTAAATCATTACTAATTTCATTGCTATTAAAAAAATACAAAATAATGAAATAGAAAAAGTTTATTTACAATATTTAAATCATTATCAATTTCATTGCTATTAATTTTGCAAAATGAAATTAGACATGATATTGTTTCAAAAAATGCAAATTAAACATATATTATAAATTTATAAACACATATAAACATATATTATAAATTTATAAACACATATACATATGCATGATTACATTGTATAAAATTGAATGTATATAAAAATTAATAATTAATATAAATTCATACATAATTATTTAAATGTTAAAAACAAAACATTCATTATAAATTTATAAACCCATATCCATAATTACATTGTATTCATAAAACTCATAATATGAAAAAAAAAAAAAAATAATAACATAAATTTAAATGATGAAAACCTATACATAATAATTTAAATGTTCTTCTTAAACTTATAAGAAGATACATGATTACATTGTACACATAAATTCACATTATAAAAATGTTGCATATAATAATTTAAATGTTCTTAATATTTAATTGTATTAAAAATATTGTATACAATAATTTAGATGTTCTTAACTTGTAAGAACATACATGATTACATTATACACAAGATCCATGATATAAAAAATTAACATAAATTCATATTATAAAAATGTTGCATATAATAATTTAAATGTTCTTAATATTTAATTGTATTGTCAAATTTATAAACACGTGATCACATTATATTTATAAAATCCACAATATACATAAATTAATATGAACTCACATTATTAAAATGATGCACATAATCATTTAAATATAAAATCCACAATATCCATAAATTAATATAAACTCACATTATAAAAATGCTTCACATAATCGTTTAATAAACAAATTAATATAAACTCACATTATAAAAATGCTACACATAATCATTTAAATGTTTATGCACATAATCATTTAAATGTTTATGAATGTTTGTTAGTTTCTCATTAATAAATGCTTTTGATTTAATTTTTCAATTGTTGAATTAATATAATATGAGAATTTTTAGAGGAGAATACATGATTACATTGTACACTATAATGTTCTTCTTAAACTTATAAGAAGATACATGATTACATTGTACACAAAATCCATGATATACAAAAATTAACATAAATTCACATTATAAAAATGTTGCATATAATAATTTAAATGTTCTTAATATTTAATTGTATTAAAAATATTGTATACAATAATTTAGATGTTCTTAACTTATAAGAACATTTTGTCGCAGAACTGGACACTTGATAAGAGATTGTTTCAAGTTCCCCCCTCCTGAGGAGATCCTGGACCCAGCGGAAGAGGCAAATTTTAATGGCTATATCTTGTCACCGAATCAACCTGCTGTATCACATTTCTATCAAGGTGATGACTCTTCTTCGGAGGACTCTCTTGTGAGTAAGATTCAAAAACTCTGCCCATCTCTATACAGCACCTTCTCGGCCTTAGACAGGCTCTTCATTTCCGAACATGCCATATCCATATTGACTCCTGAATTCTCGGCCTCCTCACCCATACTCCACTGAACCTCTCTTACCAAACTCAAACCAACCAGTTGATGTTGTCCCTTCTCCAGTACCCGTCCCACACACCTCTCGCCCCTTACCATCTACCCAATTACATTCGGAGTCCGACCCTTTCACTACTTTAGAAGTCTCCCAAGAGCCTATCTCTCTTGCAGGTTACACTGAACCCTCACACTCGGAATCCCAACTGGATAACCTGATTCGGGATTCTTCCCTTGAGCCCTCCCTACCTTTTGAATCTCTTCCTCTCCACACCTACCATGGAAAAACTACAGTTCTTGGCTCTGGGAGTCTCTCTGATCGACCATCTTCCTTTGGACCTAAAACTTCCTCAGAGCTAGACCCTACCTGGTCAAGAGGTGTTGGCCTAGAGCTCTCACCTTTAAAAACACGCAGTGCACGAAAGAAATCTATGGTTGGCTCGTCATCAGCGGTATCTTCCATTCCTGTTCAAACACATGGGGCGCTTAGAGGTTTTAAAGCCCTTGCAAGAAGGAAATCATGATCTTGTTATCTCTCAACATCAGAGGGGTCAGAGGACCTCTGAAACAAGCCTCCATGAGAAGAATCATTAAACAGACTCAGCCTTCTATCATCTTCCTACAAGAAACCCTGGTCGTTGCATCAGTGGCTAGAGATTTCATGCATCTCCTTCGCCCGAGCTGGCTGTCCTATGCGGCAAGTTCTGTGGGAACTTCGGGAGGCCTACTGGTCACTTGGGATCCTGCATTTTTCAATCTCTCCCCGATGCTCAGTCCTGGGGGAATCTTGCTAACCGGGACTAGTCTTGAACTTAACCGTCCTATTAACTTGCTCAATGTTTATGGCCCATGCACTGGTCGCAAAGACTTCTGGCAGCGGCTAAGCGATCTGGGCTTACTGGCAACAGAGAACCTTATTCTTGCCGGTGATCTCAATTTAACTACCAGCCCCTTTGAAATTTGGGGTGACTTGGCTTCTACTGACCCACTTGCAAGTTTTTTCCAACAGATTTTTTACAAAAATGCACTGATTGATATAAAATCGTCGGAGCTTCTGCCGACCTGGAGGAATGGTAGACAAGGATCAGCAAATATATCCAAAAGACTCGATCGCTTCCTGGTAGCTGAGAATCTACTCTTACCTTCTTACTGTTGTCATGCTTGGGTTAAACTTTCGTTCCTGTCAGATCATGCACCGATCTGCCTTCAAATTGGGGAAGGTCGTGGAGCTAAGGGTTATCCCTTCAAATTCAATTCACTTTGGTTGAAGGACCCAACCTTCATTAATCTTGTTACTTCTGTTTGGAYGGATTGTTCGCTCATCATTCMTGGAGACGCCCAAGGAAATCTGTACAGAAAACTCAATACATTAAAATCACATTCAATTCGTTGGCTAAAAGATAAAAAGAACAAGGAACAGGCCGCGCACAACAGCATTGAACTGGAGTTGGAGAACCTCCTTAAACAAAAACATCTGATACATAGCAGCAACGAGATAGAATACCAGATCCGAAGTTTAGAGGACGCCCGTAACAAACTCCTTCGTGATGAGGAGGAAAGATGGCACATTAAGAGCAGGATGTTGTGGTTGGCGGGCGGTGACAAAAACACTAGCTATTTCCATAGAGTTGCCTGCTCCCGTAGATATAAAAAGCATATTTGGGAGATTGAAGATACATCTGGCACTTTACACCACTCACAGGCTGAGATCAAGTCGGCGGCTTACTCACACTTTAAATCTTTTTTCCAAGCTCCTCCAGCTCCTTCACTTGCAGCGCAGACAGCAACTGCCAGATTATTTCCAAGAATGATTACTCCCGAGGAGGCAAATTTGTTACACTCCCCCTGTTCAAAGGAGGAACTACTTGAGGTAATCAAAAGCTTTAAAAAGGAGAAAAGCCCAGGACCTGACGGCTGGTCGGTCGAACTCTTTCTATATTTCTTCGATCTAATGGGACAGGACATCCTTGATGTCATAGAAGACTCGAGAACAAGAGGGATTGTTAGCACTCAACTGAATAAAACATTTGTTGCCTTGATTCCAAAAACAAATTTTCCCAGGCATTTCACTGATTTCCGCCCCATTTCGCTCTGCAACCTCTGTTACAAAATAATCTCTAAACTCATTGTTGTTAGACTCCGACCTTATCTCTCTCGGGCGCTCTCCGAAGAACAGCTTGGCTTCCTCAAAGGAAGACAGATCCTTGATGTTGTTGGCGTTGCACAAGAATGCATCCATAGCATTAAGACAAAAAATCTACAAGCTATTCTCCTTAAGTTGGATCTTAAAAAGGCATTTGATTGCATTAATTGGAATTTTATGCATCTCATCCTTATCCAGAGCGATTTTGGCACTATTACAACAAATCCAGAGCGATTTTGGCACTATTACAACAAATTGGATAATGGGTTGTATCACCTCGGCAACCATGGCTATTTTAATCAATGGTGAAGTTTCACAGGCCTTTCATTGTGAGAGAGGGCTCCGTCAGGGCTGCTCACTCTCCCCCCTACTTTTTATATTGATCCTGGAAGGTCTCAACATTCTTCTAAAGAACAAACAAGCGGCGGGACTCTTGAAAGGAGTTAAAGTGGCAGGGCTGACACATATTCTTCATATCCTTTTTGTTGATGACGTTTTGATCTTGACAAATGCAAATTTTGCCGAATGGTCCATCATACATTCGATCCTATCTTCATTTTGTTTTGTATCTGGTTTAGAAATCAATGCCTCCAAATCCACCTTCTTGTGTTCAAATGTGCAGGATTCCTTAAAACTCGATTTAAGTGAGCTCTTTGGAATTGGTTCCCTCGAACTTGAGGAGGGCTTTACCTACTTAGGATTCTACTTAAAATCCACCAGATACACTATAAAAGATTGGGCTTGGCTTATTGACAAATTCGAAGGTAGAATTCTCAATTGGAAGCACGGATTTCTCTCATTAGGGGGAAGATATATTCTGATTAAGGCAGTACTGGAAAGCCTTCCGGTCTATTGGATGGCTTTAGCACACATCCCAGCCACCGTATTGAAGTCGCTCCGTCAACTCATCTTCACATTTCTTTGATCTGGCTGTAAGAAGAACAGAAGCTTTCATCTCAGCAAATGGGAGGAGCTTTCAAAACCGAAGCTGATGGGAGGCTGGGGCCTCAAAAACCTGCCTCTATTTCACAAGGCTCTTTCGACTAACACTTTTTGGAGATTATTAACAAAACCAGGTCTTTGGAGTTCTGTAATCAAAGCAAAGTATCTTCGCCATCTGCCGGTCCATATTTGGATCAGATTCGCGGAGGTTCATCCTTTATCAGGTTCACAGTCTTGGAAAAACTTTTCTTCCTCTCTTCCGATCATTTTAAAGGGGCTCTCGTGGAATCCTGGAGACGGTCTTCTGATTGAAGTTGGCAGCGACTGCATTCTGGGCTTAGGCAGAAATGCTATTCTCTCTCCTCCGCTGCGTGCACATCTACAAGAAAAGAACCTCCTTTTTCTACATCAAATCTACAGCCCATCCACTGCCGGCCCACTTGGCAATTCTTGGCGGAGCGGTTCAAATCTACAGCTTGACTCGGATCACTGGACTGAATGGGCAGACTTCATCCATCATCTCAAATCTTCCGGCGTGCGTTTGCAATCAAAGGCAGACTCCCTAATCTGGATGGGGGGAGATCGGTCTGGTCTATTAACTGCAAAGAATGTCTATCACGCACTCGCAACCCATAATTGGAATACCTCAATATCAAACTGGAGGCAGAGGATTTGGAGAGACATTGGCCCTTTAAAACAAAAACTATTTGCTTGGCTCCTTCTCGAAAATAAACTTCTGTTTTGGGACAAATTGCAAGCACGCGGATGGGAGGGCCCGAATCGCTGCTCACTTTGTGCACAAGACAATGAATCAACGCTGCATGTATTTGTTCATTGCTCTTTCACCCGTGCGCTTTGGTCATTTATCTCATCTGCTCTAAAAATTTCCACATATTGGAGTGGTGACAATGTGCAAACATGCTTCCAGAACTAGATCCAAAACAACAGCTCTCTTGCACTGCTTCCGTTACACCTGTGCTGGCATGTTTGGCTGTCCAGAAATGCATCTATTTTTAATGATAAGAAGCCATCTATCCCTTACGTCTCATCTCTCATTCTGGCAGAGGCAAGCCATCTTGGCAAGATTTTACAGGTAAAGCATTCGATTCGACATCCCTTAAATATTCCATTCAATAGGGCGGTGGCCTGGTTCGACGGGGCCTCTCAACAAGGGGGCACGCTTTGTGGAGCGGGGGGGGAAATAGCTTTAAATCCCCATTCCTGTATCCGCTGGACTTTGAACTGTGAACAGGGCTCTAACACAAAGGTTGAGCTAATAGGTGCATGGACTTCTCTAGTACTTGCTAGTCGCCACATCGATGATTTGTTACTCCTCGGTGACTCCAAGTTTATCATCAATTGGCTGAATGGACTGGCTGACTTCCGCGTGGCAGCCCTTACTTGTTGGAAAGACAGGACCAAAGATGCAACTCTACTTTTCAGAAAGCTTACCTCCCAGCATATTTTCCGAGAGGAAAACACTGACGCGGACATCCTCTCCAAAAAAGCCTTGCTTCTCCCTCCGAGCCAAATTTGCTTTTCTTATTGGGTGGATGGCAACGAAGGTCCTGCCTACAAGATCAAGCTTTGACTTACACTTCATCGCTGAACTGGATGTAGATGGATATTCGCCTTGAATGTCGAGCCATTGACGGTTTTGATCCATTATCAGCGTTGTACTCCTTTCTGTGTTGTTGTATGAGAAATAGATGCATATAGCACACTCCAATAAAGAGTTGGCTGGCAACAAGCTACATCTTTCAACCCCCAGAGTCAACTTTGATCAGAGTACTAGGCTGAAAATTGATAATTGGACAATCTGCGTGCTTTGGCATAGCATTTTCATTGTATTACTTGACAACAGTGTGCAGCAAACAACACTACACAGGCCTCATGTAGCTGCCAATCATTAATGTTTTAGTTTGTAAAAATATTATATCTTTTTTATTATAATAGTGCAATTTTTCCCATGGAAAAAAACTTATAAGAACATACATGATTACATTATACACAAGATCCATGATATAAAAAATTAACATAAATTCATATTATAAAAATGTTTCATATAATAATTTAAATGTTCTTAATATTTAATTGTATTGTCAAATTTATAAACAAGTGATCACATTATATTTATAAAATCCACAATATACATAAATTAATATGAACTCACATTATTAAAATGATGCACATAATCATTTAAATATAAAATCCACAATATCCATAAATTAATATAAACTCACATTATAAAAATGCTTCACATAATCGTTTAATAAACAAATTAATATAAACTCACATTATAAAAATGCTACACATAATCATTTAAATGTTTATTAATTGAATGTTTAATCGTTTAATAAACAAATTAATATAAACTCACATTATAAAAATGCAACACATAATCATTTAAATGTTTATTAATTGAATGTTTGTTAGTTTCTCATTAATAAATGCTTTTGATTTAATTTTTCAATTGTTGAATTAATATAATATGAGAATTTTTTCCCTTTTACATATACTATATAGTAATTGTTAAAAGCCTAGTTGACTACGTCGAGTAGTCGACCAAGGTAAATTTTCAGTGGACTGTGAAAGGAAGTTGATTAAGTCTGGTCAGTGGGTCGATCCACTGATCAAGGTAGTTAGGATTAATTGTAACTACCAATTGAAGCAGAGTGTAAATAGATATAATCATGAATGTAACGAGAGAATAGTGGTGTTTGATTTATATAATAAAAGAATGTGTAAATCCCTGGATGGGGTGCCACGCGGAGGGGGCAGGACACGCGGAACAGTGTCGAGAGGGGCCATAAATGGTGGCCACCGGCTCCCATCTCCTCGCCATAAATGAATGGGAGCACACCCAGGCAGAGGACGTCAAACGATGAGGCTCCTCGCTCGAGCGAGCAGTACAGGAGAACAGTGCATTAAGACCTCAGCCTTAATGGCCATAGTTATCACCTTCGACCTTATTCACCGCCTCGGAGGATTCGTAATGCATTTAAGGTTTGCAGAGCCGAAGGCTGAACCTTCAAAGAGCAGGGATAGAGCTTGGCTTCTGAGCATGCCACGAGCTAGGGGACGGCCTCGCAGAGGCGCGGCATGGTACGCAGTTGATTCACGGCAGAAGCGGCAGAAGAACTTTGAAAAAGCTTTGGCTCTCGCCAGTAGAAAGAAAACACGGAAGTCCAGGAGATTGGGAACGCCTCCCATGGCATATGTTGAGGAGATTGAGCCAAGCGAATCCATCCAGAGCTACAACGAGAGCCTCCTATTCATGGTCCCAGACAATTGGAATCCCCCCCCCTGTTTCAGGAAGGATGCAGTAACCCCTGCTCCACGCACAGTGCACAGTCCCAGGGATGCTCCAGTTGAGGAGTTCACAGTAGGTGTCGTGGAGGAAGAATTTCCGAAAGGAATGGAAGAAAACACAGAGGAATTCACGACCGACGAACCTCCGGAGGTGGTCAAGCAGCGAAATAGGCAGATAGAGTCCCCGGGTTGCAATGCAAAGGAACGAAAGGATGTGGCTGACCAGCCACCATTCCTTCATCCGGAGAACCTTGAATTAATATTTGACATTCACAACATGGTGGACGACCAGATATTCAGGGGCATCCGCATATATCAACGCCTCGATATGATCTACGCGGCCTACTCCAATGCATCCCCAAGACGCCAATTCCCTACCTGCACGCAGGTCTACACAATTCCATTCAAGCGAGGAAAGAATGGAGACGAGGATAAGGACACCGGCTAATAGGTTTTTTACATGCTCACAGTCAGAAACTCTTTTCTTTTGTTGCATACCAGCGATATAGCACAGTTAGCTTGTATTACTGTTATTATTAGCATAGTAACGACAAAACTTGGTATAAAGGTGGCCATGCATCCTGGTTTCCTTCGGGCAGGATGGCAGCCTGGAACTATGAGTTTGAAAAGAAGCATGGCTCGGCCAGTGGTCTCGATTTCCTCTACAGGCGGGACAGCTGGTAGCTTAACAAAACTATGTAATTTTGCAATGTTAATATAATAGGACCTACCTTTTTTACTTCAAAAATAAAAATAAAAGAATGTGTAAATAGATATAATCATGAATGTAACGAGAGAATAGTGGTGCTTGATTTATATAATAAAAGAATACATATTGTTCGACCAAGGTAGTTAGGATTAATTGTAATTACCAATTGAAGCAGAGTGTAAATAGATATAATCATGAATGTAACGAGAGAATAGTGGTTCTTGATTTATATAATAAAAAAATACATATTGTTGGTTCTTCTACTACTCTTCTCCTCTTTCTCATTTTACATTTTATGAATGTGTGCTTTTGTATATTATGTGTATGTGTTTGTTGATAACTTCTCCTGTGTAATTTCTTAGATTGCAACATTTGTTCCATTGTAGGTAGCACGTGAACCAAGACTTAGACTCTTCTCCTCTTTCTCATTTTACATTTTATGAATGTGTGCTTATGTATATTATCTGTATGTGTTTGCGAGAGAATAGTGGTGCTTGATTTATATAATAAAAGAATACATATTGTTGGTTTTTCTACTACTCTTCTCCTCTTTCTCATTTTACATTTTATGAATGCGTGCTTATATATTATGTGTATGTGTTTGTTGATAACTTTGCCTGTGTAATTCCTTAGATTGCAACATTTGTTCCATTGTAGGTAGCACGTGAACCGAGACTTCGACTCTTCTCCTCTTTCTCATTTTACATTTTATGAATGC
>SNQJ01S0002737.1:313035-332981 GCA_010110895.2 Picea sitchensis | reverse complement strand
ATCTTGTAATAGCTTCCACAAGATTTGTTTGATATATTTCATCCTTTCTTGTATAGTGATAGCAATCCTTATCTTGTTGTTCTTCCATAGATATAGTTCTTCTTGGAACATATTATCTTTTAAGAGATAGATATACAAGATATTTTCAGAGACTTATGCAAACAAGATATGTACAAGAACTAAGAAGAGTATTGTTACCTTCAGAAGAAGAAGTCTCTTTCATCCTGCTTAGTCTTCTTTGTGGGTTCCTTTTCTTCGACAACTGATGCTTCGTCTTTCTCCTTCCTTTTCTTTAGCTCGAGACAATGATTCTTGTAGTGACCATACTTTCGACAGTTGAAGCATTGTACTTATGAAATGTCTTTCTCTTTATTTGGCTTCTTCCTTGAACCAAACTTCCTTTTGTTCCTGAAATTCTTGAATCTTGTTGTGAAGGCTTGATCATCATACTTCTTTTGGGGTTTCTCTTTTGCATTGATCCTGAATTCTTCTTGAGCACAGCAAGTCCAAAGTTCTTCAAATGTAGGATACTCCTTCCTTGTGTTCATGCTTGCGGCAAATGCATCCCATGTCTTGGGAAGACCATTGAGTACTATGTTTACCAATTCCTTCTCTGAAATGATATCTTCAATAGCTTGTAGTTGATCTCTTAACTGAGAGATCCGCACAAAGTATGATGTTATGTTGTCATCATCATTCATCTTCATGTCACGGAGCTCATTCTTCAGACTCATTACTTGTCCAATGTCTATGATTGAGAAGAGGTTTGTTAGGGCATCGTACATCTTCGATGTGTCAAGATGGGAGATGAAGGGTATCAAGTGGTCTTTTATAGAATCCACTATGATACTCATGGCATTGATGTCACCGTCTTTGAACTTCTCCATAGCTGCAACGTTCTGCAGTTCCTTCTCTTTCCCTTCTTCAAACTCTGGTTTCACGATCTTTCCTTTCACGATAACCAGCACTTTATTCTTGGCAAGGATGAGATCAATCCTTGTCTTCCAGGCTCTGAAGTTAGAAGCTCCATCTAACTTGTTCTCTGACTCCATAGAGTAAGTCATGGTTGCTTTGACTTGGTCAACCCTAGATTTGACCAAAAGCTCAAACTTCACGTCTTGGATTTCTAAGAGTACTAGGAGATGCGCTAGGCTAGGGCGCACTGATCTACCCAGAGATTAGGTCAATCCCTTCATTTAAGGTGCCTCAACAAGAGGATTAGGTTTTCTGCAACTGCACCTGCTAGTAACCCTAGCGGCAGTGCTATGGTGACTGCTCTTGCTAGAAATCCTAGCGGCAGTTCTTCAATGAGCTTAATATCCTTACGGCTATGTTTCCTTCCAGTGGTTACACTGAATGAAGGAGGTGTGGGCCCATAACCTGTTAGAATATAATGGATGTGCTCGTTTTACAATTGACAATATCTTTATTGTCACCCAACCATAAGTTGAAGCCACCCTCTGAGCACCTTAACCTTGACAGAGAATCACTCCGGAAGCAAACCCTAGGCTAGATAGTCAAACAAAGGGTAGCACACCTTTCCCCAAGGATAGCACACCAACAAGAGATGATCAGATAGTCCAAACCCTAACCAAGAGATAGTCCAAGCCAAACGTGATCTGCTAGCTGCAGCAGCTACAATGGCAGCTCTCCTCAAACCTGCGCACAAGACTATGCACTGCAGTGCGCACAAGTTGTTGCTCTGCAATTCTAAGACTGCCTGCCAGAACGAGAACTGGCCTCCTGTATTTATACTAATTCTGGCTAACTGCCTGGGCCGACTTCTCATTCTGGGTATCTGTCTGTTCAGTATATATTATTATTTATGGCCGACTTCTTCTCTTGGAGGCCAATAACCTAATATAAATTATCTTCTTGAGCCAACAAGTCGTCTAGGGTTATTAGCCAACTCATTAGGGTTTCTTCTTGCTTCCTGGAGTATTCTATCCTTGTCAGGTTTACACATGGAAGTAAATACCTCCCGCAGCTACCATAATATCAACAGTCAGTGGGGGGTAAATGTTCGTGATTTGCTTGAATCGGAGTGAAAAAACCCTAGTCGACTACATCGAAGAAGAGCTACAAACATGCCAAGAGAAGGGAGGATATTGATGTTAAAATATTGATGTGCTCGTTTCACCATAGACAATATCGCTATTGACTCCCAACCATATGCTTGCAGCGACACCCTTGCACCTTAACCTTTGCTAGATAGAATGATTCCAGAAAGCCACACTAGAACCAACAGATAAACCCTAGTTGCAGCAGTATCACGAGATGGAACCAGAAAACACCATCCAACAGCAACAACAACATAGGACAAGGAGAGTGCACCTTCTCCAAGGGTAGCGCACAAGAGATACGGAGTCTCCACAACCACAGAACAAGAACAACACTCAACTGCAGCAGTTGCAGTTGCACTTCTTTGGCTACCACCAAGAATGTCACCAAGAATACCAACAAGAGATACTAGAAGGTAGGGCGCATATCTTAGGCTAGAGAGAGAAACCAATAATCACCCCAAAAGATGTCCCTTCCTTTCTTGCAACTGCAGCTCCAAACTTGCGCTATACTTGAGAGAGTGAGTGAAGTGAGTGTGTACAAATGAGCTAGAGCACCTCCTATTTATAATGGTTCTTGTCACCTGTCTAGGCCAACTTGTCTTTCTGGGAGATAATACATTGATATTATTTATTCTATTGAGTTGACTTGTCTTCTAGGGTTTTTACACATCTGTTTAGGGTTTTTCTTGCTTTCGAATAATTCTATTCTAGTCAAAGATTACACATGGAGGTTAATACCTCCCGTAGCTACCATAATATCAACACCCCCTCCTAGCTAGGGAGGTATTAATTGTAATGGTCTCAAACACATCCATCCATTTCACATGGTATGGGCAAGGCTCACATAGTCTTGCATACCATTCTACAGGTAGCATCATCATAGCCACACAGGCTATCTAATTATCATGCAAATCAAGTCACGAGCATCATCATCACTATCCATCTAGTTGGCAATCACCTCGAACATTATTGGTAGTCTCCATGGAAATCGTGTAGTAGCACATAGTTACTACAATGCCATCCAATAGATCACAACAGTGTCGATCCATAGTAGTACAGAATTGATATCTAGTGGTACACAACCACTCCTAGTAGCGCACAGTTATTATCTAGTGACACACAGTCACTACCAGTGGAACACATCCACCACAGTAGCACATAGCTACTATCTAGAGACTCGCGGTCTCCACTGCAATCAACTAATAGATACACAAGCTATCACCATGCAGTACAGCAGTCCCTTGGCATCAAATCATATCATCGTTTGCATCATCTCTCGAGGCCATACCCCATCTAAGTAATCGGGCATGATGTTGAATAAGTCATGTGTTGGACTTAGCGCACTCAACAGAGTGTCTCGCATAAGTCACTCACTCAACAAAGTGATATAGGGACCATTCTTCCTATCCTGGTCAATGTCTGTGACACAAGAAGAATGATTGTCCTAGCAAATGTTGAAAGCCACGCCATGGGATACAAGGACCATTCTGTTAATCCAGACATATGTCCTAGAAGAATGTAAGTCATCCCAGATGTTGAAAGCCACGCCATGGGAAAATGTTTGTCCTGTACCAATCTCCCCACTTTGGTCACTTCTGTGAACTCAGGGAGACGAACCATTCTACATGTCTGGGCAAAGCCCCGGGAGAATAGTTGTCCTGGACCATTCTACATGTCCAGGTAATGCCCCAGGAGAATAGTTGTCCATGGTACATCAGCAATTTGTCAACCTGGACCATTCTCCATAGGGAGAATGTCATTCCATCAGCAATTTGTTCTTCCCAGACCATTCTCCACCTGGAGAATGTCTTTCCACCGGCACATTGACTATCCATGATGCCATATATCAGCACTCCCTCCCAACCGAGGAAGTCACCACCTCCTTCTCAACCAAGGGAGTTATCTCCACAAGTCCTAACTTGTCCCTCAAGTATGCAAACTTTATCTTGGACAGAGGTTTCATCAAAATATCAGTGGTCTGCTCATCGGTGGAGATGTATTGGAGAATCACTTCTCCCTTCTGGACTTTATCACGGATAAAATAGTACTTGATTTCAATATGCTTCGACTTGTCATGGAACACGGGGTTCTCTGATAGCTTCACACAGCTCTGATTATCACAATATATTATAGTCGAATCCAACACCTCATCAAATAGTCCAGAAATCAGCTTACAGAGCCATACTACTTATGTACAAGCATCACAAGTTGCAATATACTCTGCTTCTGTAGTGTTGAGTGCAACGGACTTATGTTCCATGCTAGCCTATGATATCATAGCAGAGCCCAAACTGAAACATATACCAGAAGTACTCTTTATGTCATTTGCACTCCCTACCCAATCTGAATCAATAAATCCATGCAGTTGTATGTTACTGTTTGAGGCATATCTCAAACCAGTATGATGAAAATGGTCCATCCACATCCATGATTCTATAATGAAAGGAAGAAGTGAAATCTTTAGGGCATGGAATCTATAAGAAACTCCATGGACCCAAGAGCTAAAGAAAAACATCATGAAGATTCCAAGAAAGAAAGAGAAGCCAGAACAACCAGCCACTGTATTAAGAATCACAAGATTACCAACCTGATATGAACTCAATAAAAGCAATCAAGCAGAGGAACTAAAAGTTGTGATGAAGAATAGTGTATATATGCAAGCATTGCAAGATCCAGAACTAGAGGTTCTCCCAAATGGAGGGAGAAGACTATGATGATTACTTGTTCCAATAAACCAGACATACCTCTACATGAGTCTTTATATCATCCGCAATATCCATGGGTTGGAATTCTACATCAGATGAATGCAAAGACTGTTCTCTAGAGCAACTGAACAAAGAGCGTATGAAGAACAACCTCAAGACTTTGAAGCATACCAGAAAGAGACCCTTGTATGCAAATGGAAGAAGATAACTTGGTGGAGAACCTCCAATGCACAGCAGAAGCGTGGTGAAGATTTTCTATAACAGAGATATTGTATCAAGATGATTACTCAGAAGATCAGATATCATGATGACCGAAGAAGTGCCACATGGATATATTCCAATTTTCCAACAATGATATACTTTATTGATCAGAGCTACATGAAGCCTTCAGAGAAAAACCAGTGTTCCAGACCGAAGTACATTTGAAATCAAGCATTACATTATTCGTGATGAAGTCCAGAAAGCAGAAAGTGGTTCTCCAATACATATCTCCACAGATGAGCAGATACGCAGACATTTTGGTAAAGCTTTTGTCCAAGATGAAAGAGTTTGTGTACTCAAGTTGGAGCTTGTGGAGACGACTTCCTTATTGAAAAAGGAAGAGATGACTCCCAGGTTGGGAGGGAGCACTGATGTATTATTGATTGATGGACAGTCATTTTTTAGTTCGAAAAATGGTCCAAGATGAGCAGTGTCTTTCCAGTTCGGAAAGTGGATTGAGATTTCTGAGGGAGAGACATTTTTTAGTTCGGAAAATGGTCCAGATTGTTGATGTACCATAGACAGTGACTTCCCATTGTGGTTAACATGGGAAGTGGTCTAGGGCAATCTCTCTTCTTGAGGGTTACTCAAGAAGACTGGCTTGCCTCGCCAGACAGCGATTTCCCATTGTGGTTAACATGGGGAATGGTTCGTTTTGGAGGTTGGTGCAGGACAAACATTTCCTTTGGAAATGGTTCGGACAGTCATTCCTTAGGGCGGATTCATTCTCTCCAGGCTGCACTTTGTTTAGTGCCGGAGGAATGACCCAGGGTGGGGAATGGTCCAAGTTCAGCAATCAAGGACAGACATTCCTTAGGGCAGACTCATTCTCTCCAGGTTACACTTTGTCTAGTGTCGAAGGAATGGCCCAGCGTGGGGAATGGCCCAATCTCAGAAATCAGGACAATTATTCTTCCTTGCTTCAGAAGAATAGTCCAGATAGCTCATCATTGATGTTTGACCTTCTGAGGGCAGATGCTCTTCCAAGATCTCATAGTTGTGAGTGGAAGAATGGCCCAGATGAATCATTTTTATATCATAACATTGTTTATGTGTAGGTTGATATCAGATGATTGTTATGAAGACTGTATGTTTCTAGACAGTAGATGTATACTACTGTGGTGGATGTGTCCCACTGTTTGATCAAGTATATGTGTGGTACTTGGTGTGGTAGTATACCATTGGATTGTAGTTGTGTACTACTATGGATAGACACAATTGTGTTCTATTGAATGACATTGTTATGATTGCCTTGAAGACTATCAGCAGTGTTGAAAATAATTATTAGCCAGATGAATGATCAATGGACAGAGATTTCCCAGACGGAAAATGGTTCAGGACATTTACTCTTCTAGCACATATGTCCATATTAGAAGAATGGATCTTGTGTTACTCTGTGGTGTGAGTGACTTATCCATCATATGTCTAATTACTCAGATGGAGTATGGTTTCGAGAGATGATGCAGTTGATGACACTGATGGTGATGATGGTGCTCATGATCTAGTCATGAGATAGTCTATACAACTATGTTGATGCTACCGATTGAATGGTATGTTTGTGCTCAAGACCATTACCTGTAATACCTCCCTAGCTAAGAGGGAGTGTTGATATTATGGTAGCTGCAGGAGGTATTTACCTCCACGTGTAAACCTGACGAGAATAGAATATTCCAGGAAGAAAGAAGAAACCCTAATGAGTTGGCTAATAACCCTAGAAGACATGTCGGCTCAAGAAGATAACTTGTATTAGATTATTAGCCTCCAAGAGAAGAAGTCAGCGAGAAGAAATAATATATATTGAACAGACAGATACCCAGAATGAGAAGTCGGCCCGAGCAATTAGCCAGAATTACTATAAATACAGGAGGCCAGTCTTCATTCTGGTAGGCAGTCTCAGAATTGCAGAGCAACACTTGTGCGCACTGCAGTGCCCAGTTTTGTGCGCAAGTTTGGAGGAGAGTTGTCATTGCAGCGGCTGCAGCTAGCAGATCACGTTTGGCTTGGACTATCTCTTGGTTAGGGTTTGGTCTATCTGATCAGCTCTTGTTGGTGCGCTATCCTTGGGGAAAGGTGTGCTGCCCTTTGTTTGGCTATCTAGCCTAGGGTTTGCTTCCAGAGTGATTCTCTGTCAAGGTTAAGGTGCTCAGAGGGTGGCTTCGTCCTATGGTTGGGTGACAATAGTGATATTGTCAATGGTAAAACGAGCACATTCATTCATATTCTAACAATGTTGACCCGGAACATGGATTCTATAAGCTTTTGATGACTCACTATATCCAACAAATATACCTTTCTTTCCTGAAGGTTCCAACTTCTTTCTTTTGTCCTTGGGAACATGAATATAGACAGGACAACCAAAGATCTTCAAGTGTTCAACACTTGGCTTCTTTACGGAGAAAGCTTCTTCCCGAGTCATGTTCTTCAATATACGATGAGGACTTCTATTCTGAACATATACGGTTGTCATAGTTGCTTCTCCCCATAGGAACATGGATAGATTCTGGCCATTCGTCATTTCCTTAATAGATTCTTCAATGGATCGGTTCTTTCTTTCTGCTACACCATTTTGTTGAGGATTATGTGGGACAATTAGCTCCCTCCTAATCCTGGCTGCTTTACAAAAGGCAACGAGCTCCTTGGAGGTGTATTCTCCTCCATTATCAGATCTTGATTTTCTTGTCTGTCAGGTTTTCCACTTCAACGTTGAATTCTTGGAATTTGTTAAATACTTCACCCTTTGTATTTGAATGAACGATGTCCAAAAACTCCTTTTGCTTTACACGCTTCCTTTAGAATTGGTACTTGGTGAGATCACCTGCCTCACCACTTGATGGAGTCATCTGTTCCATGTTTGCAACTGTCATTGTAGCTTCTTCTTAGAGCTATCGCATGTGACCTGCCCGGAACAAGAACAACAAGAGCAAAGTATTTCCAATAGCATTTTCATAAGAACATATCTATGGTAACAAGGATGGTAGTCATCATAGAATTACCAAGGTGACATGTTCGGGACCAAAACAAGAAATATCTCCTCAAAGAGATGTTAGTTCATTTTGCAAACAAGTGCAATAAGCATCAATATTAATAGTACTTACATGCAACCAAGTACACCTAGCAGTAATAGAACCTTTCAAAGATTGTTTCCACAACTATAGTGTTTACTTGTACTGTAGCAACTATCAAACTTGACATGTGCAAATTGAAACTTAACAATTTGATCAATCAAACCTGGAACCTGGAGCCTCAACTGCTAGGAAGGGTGTGCTTGTTCCTCTGAATGTACTAAATCCAAGATCATTGTTTGGACAAGGTCTCTTGTACATCCCCTACAAACACACTCATACTTTGTTGGATGATATAACTTGAAAAGAATATACAATTGCATACCTTTGAAATTTGCAGCATCATTCAGCTGGTCTTCTAATCTGAAACTAGACACAATCTTGACAAGAAGAGGTTAGAAACTGAATCAAAAAGGTTCAATGATTAAAACAAGCTAGAAACCCTGAAATTTCAACTTTGACCACAAAATCAATTTTGACCAATATTCAACCTTTGACTTTAACTTTGACCAAGAACTCAAACTTAACGTGTTTGTTGGTTGAGGGCACCAGAGGGTGCGCTAAGCTAGGGAGCACTAGAATACCCAAAAATTAGTTCCAACGCTTTACTAAAAGTGCCCAAGAATTTAGGTTAGGGTTTGTTGCAGCTGCAAAATCAGAAACCCTAGTTGCAGTTGCAGTTGGTGCTACAACAAGCTTGACAAAGAACTGTCGATCTACCTTCCAACGGTTAGACTGTTCTGAAGGTAGTGTGGGCCCATAACCTATTAAAATATTGATGTGCTCGTTTCACCATAGAAAATATCACTATTGTCTCCCAACCATAGGCATGCAGCCACCCCCGAGCACCTTAACCTTTGCGAGATAGAATGATTTCGGAAAGCCACACTAGAACCAACAGAGAAACCCTAGATGCAACAGTAGCTCGAGATGGAACCAGAAAACACCATCCAACTGCAGCAACAACACAAGACAAGGAGAGTGCACCTTCTCCAAGGGTAGCGCACAAGAGAGAGAGTCTCCACAACCACAGAACAAGAAAAATACTCAATTGCAGCAGTTGCAGTTGCACTTGCACTTCTTAGGCTACCACCAAGAATATCAGAATACCACCAAGAATGTCACCAAGAATACCACCAAGAGATACTAGAAGGTAGGGCGCATATCTTAGGCTAGAGAGCGCTAGAGAGAGACCAATAATCACCCCAAAAGATGCCCCTTCCTTTCTTGCAGTTGCAGCTCCAGACTTGTGTTATACTTGAAAGTGAGTGAAGTGAGTGTGTACAAATGAGCTAGAGCACTTCCTATTTATAGTGGTTCTTGTCACATGTCCAGGTCGACTTGTCTTTCTGGAAGATAATACATTGATATTATTTATTCTACTGAGCTGACTTGTCTTATATGGTTTTTACACATTTGTTTAAGGTTTTTCTTGCTTCTGGAATATTCTATTCTGGTCAAAGGTTGCACATGGAGGTTAATACCTCCCATGGCTACCATAATATCAATAATCGACCGCGAGATAAAGAAAATACTCGTTGGACAAATAAATCAAGAAAAGAACCACAAGGAGAATGCAATTCCACAAACCAACGATCGACTTGCAAAATATCAAAAGGGACAGAAGAAAAGAGCAGAGATGTGTGATGTTACAAACCCTCATCGATCCTGTAGAAGGAGTCCTCAGGAGAGGCAAGTCATTGGGGCGCTAAATTGATATGAGTGTGACGAAGACCAGTGGGATGTGGCAAGGGAAATAGCCTCAACAATTCCTGAGTTGGACGAAGAATTGCAATTGATAGAGGTTGGCTTTGGCACCCTTCAACTGATAGATTATGTGTAAAGCATGGAAGTCGACGAATCGGAAACTGAACTAATCCATCTGTAACAAGTCCCAAAGCTAAAGAATTCCTCTGGCAACGTTTACAAATAAATACTAGCATTTCTTCGATGTGGCATCAACTAAACAACCAAGGACAAGTCATCAACAAACTTTAGATTCAACTACCCCCAACTAAAAGCAACTGGGTAAATGTTGAAGACAATAACAATATACTTCTCCATATTAAGGATCTCATGGTTTTACACATAAAGAGATGGTAAAGAACATAATGTGCATTGGTTACAAAGCAACAAAAGAACTTAACTTCCAATAAAGCTATCCTAGGTGCCCACACCAATGGGATTCTTAGCATTGCAACGAATGTACCAAAGAGGTTTTCATACCAAAACACAAGACAATGCCTCATACTAGCACGACTCATACGATCCTATATTATATTTAGAAAAAAGTTTGTTATGGTCATACAATGCCACTTAAATGTTTATATTGGGGTTCATTTTCTCGCGAGGAAACATTTATAGAACCATGGTATAGACATGCCCAGGAAACCATTGGGAAACATCTTCCAAAAAATTCTTGTATGGAATTTGTCTAGAAAATAGTTCCCAACTGTTTCTTAACAAATTCCAAGATAAAAATAATGTTGTCATTATTAGACTACCACATTAAAAATGGTATAGCAATGATTAAAGTGTAATTAATAATAAACTCAATAAACAATAATAATCACATAAAAAGATAACTCAAAGTATACGAGATCTGTACAAGTAAAATAATTAATCTGTAACATATGATCTTACAAATCAACTCTCCCCAATTGCTTATGTACAAATGATATATATATATATATATGAGTTATGGTATATAGTGTGGACCCTAACACCATTTGTGGTCACATGTTGATCATAAAGGGTGTGTGAAGGTAACACACTAAGACCATAAGGGAGGCCATTAAATGAGATATGACACAAGTCAAGACTAGTGGGCGTATCTCCAACATCTCTCTTAAGATTAACTCAAAGACACAAATAAAGAAAGTTGCATAAAGGACAACCTCGTAAGTAAATATTGCATCCCAACATCTCCCTTTAATATCCACTTGGGATAGATGCGATAAATCTAAAAAAGATACCAAATAAACATAACAATAAACCCCCTTAATATCCACTTAGGATAGATGCGGTAAATCTAAAAAAGATACCAAATAAACATAACAATAAACCCCCTTAATATTTAATTGTGTAGCAAATACAATGATGACCAAGATGACATCTTGACTATGACAAGATGCGTATAAGCTCTCAACAAAGTGTCTTTATGAATAACAAAAGCCTCCATAAACACATTCACACAAACCTCTTTGGAATTGAAAATGTAAACAAAAGTTTAAACAAAGTCTTGCTTTGAAATTGTAGCCTCAAAAGCACCTTCACACAAACCCCCTTAATATTTAAGTGGGTAGGAAATACAATGATGACCAAGATGACATCTTGACTATGACAAGATGCATATAAGCTCTCAACAAAGTGTCTTTATGCATAACTAAAGCCTCCATAAACACATTCACACAAACCTCTTTGGAATTGAAAAAGTAAACAAAAGTTTAAACAAAGTCTTTCTTTGAAATTGTAGCCTCAAAAGCACCTTCAAACAAACCTCTTTGGAGCCAATGAAGAAAGCACAAGTTTAAAGGAACATATGTAGAAACAATCAAAGTAAGGAGACAAATCCCACAATGTTGTCAAAAAAAAGTCTTGAAAAATGACAAAAAATGACAAAAAAACACATTGAAGTTGAAAGTGATCTAACAAAGTTGCAAACAAGTATCAAAGATCAACAAGCGAATGTCAATCATTTGAACCAAGAATCCTACTAAAACTAAGAGTGATGTTGCAAAGATGTGATTAAGGCAAGTGTCAAAGATTATCAACATTGCACCAATAAGGAAAAGGGAGTTTACCACGCACTTTTTTAATAAGAGGATAAAAAAATTAATAAGTGTTCCAAAAAAACCCATGCAACAAGATGGGTTTCCATCATAAAAGCACCTTCCATTTGTGCATATACAAGACAAGAACAACAAAGAATGGTTGACATAAAAAAAAAATAGTCAAGAAGACATTCTTGCTACAATAAATCAACTAGAAAGTGTGATGAGCACTATACCACTATATAGTGTTCAAAACAAGTCAATAGAAAGTCTTAAGGTATGTGCAGCCTCAATGTTTTGGCAATCCTATACACCCAAAAAAATCATTTTTTCTTGGTTTTATTTCACAAATTTCGATATTTTCAGCGATGATAAGGGTCTAGTCTTTTGATCGTACTCTCATCTCTTGGAATTTAGGTCTAAAATTTGGATAAATTATAAAGGACACCTTCCTCTACCTCCGCACCAAATTTCATCCAAAAATATTAAGGTTAAAGTATCATGCATATGTTTGAAGCTAGAGCGCAAGAATTCCCATATTTTTGTAGTAACATAAGTTTAGTATTTTAACTAACATGCCTTCAATTCTTGGAGATGGGATCTAAAATTTGTATATGATGTAGAGGACATCTTCCTCTACCTAGACACCAAATTTCATCAAAAAATATGGATCTTAAGGAGTGCGCCTAAGCCAAACACAAAGCACGACAAAAAAATTAGATATCCTTCGACGTGTTTTTTTTTCGATTTGACTTTGAATATTCAAACCCCGAAGATTGAGTTACATTTGGCACTTTGGAAGGTGATTAATAACTATATAAAGGTAGGATTAACTATAGAAATGCTTGGGTTACCCCAAGAAATGGCAAGACTCTTGCACTGAATAATGATGGCCTCACAGTTTAAATATTTGTGAACTCCATGTAATTTGTATGTTTGGCTCTCTGAGTTTTGGCCTTTTGTACTTGTTAGTGTATATATTATAGAGGCCCTTAGAGTTGGCTCTATGAAAGTAATAAGGCTTGAGAGTTAACAAGAGTCTATTAAATTAGTTGTTGTAAATTGTGTTGTGTATTGCATATCCATTTTCTATTAAACATGTATCAAATTTCATTATTTGTTGAGTGTACGTTATTGTTCTTTTGTTGTGTGATTTGGATTTGCAAGCCCTAGGCTTACATCAAGTCCTCAAACAAGTGCTCAAATGTTGCCATGGCCAATCACTAACCAACACATTATATGTCCTCATAATGGGTACAAATCCAAAATTCTACCATCTACGCTTATTAATTGTCAATCTATAAGAATCGTTATCACACCAACATGTGTAGTAATCAAAATGCCAATTCATGAAAGGAGGGCGAGGATATCTCCACTCTTTATGATGGGGATGTCAATATGGTTGACATGTGCATGATGAAGAATTTGGGTTGCACAGATTAAAAGGCACAAGCGTGGTTCCTACAAATCAATAGTAAATAAATCACCAAAGGAGATACATTCAAGTTCTCACATGTCATCAAGAGATGAATTAGTAGATGGTGGAAGATGTGGTCCCTAAAAAATAACCACTATAGAGGGGTCAAAGTTGTAAATGTGTTGAACCTGCATAGAATAGATCTAGCTAAACAATAATACACACATTTGCAGAGAGAATTTGAGAAAGAAGAAGAAGGAGAGAAAGAATGAAAGAATTCTCATTAGCCGTTGTGAATAATGAATAATTTACACATGATATACTCTGTATAACTCAATGAATGCGCACTAGAGGAGAACCAATGCGCCATAGTGGTGGTCTAGAGTGATCTGGACACACACCAGCAGTTACGGGAGTGAATTGCCACCTAGTCTAGTCTCTCAGGCAGTTACGGAAGTGAACTGCAACCTAGTTCAGTTAACTAGTCAACTAGTCTTCAGTTAACTGACTGAACAGAGAGTAGTGAGGAGTTAACTCAGGGAATCAAGGTTAATGCGCCACTATGGTGATGATACCAAGGCAAGGTCAAATTAGCATGGTGATGATCCCAATGTTGCATGGTGACAAAACCAATGAAGCATCTAAACTCAACTCAACTAGTCAAACTGAAGTGTGAACTGAAAGAGAATATTCTCCAGGTGGAATATTCTCCCCTAAAATATAGGAGACTGGATAATGACTAATTATGACTAATAAACAAGGAAAAACCTTAGGAAAAAGAAATCCTAGGTGTATGTGAAGTAACTCCAACACCCCCCCTTAACATCACTATGGTGAAAATAAAAAATGGGTCCCGGCAATGAGGCCATGTTAGGTACCCAAATACAAAAGATACATTGAAAATAAAGTGAGGAAAGAGGGAAAACCTCATGGGAAAAACCCCCCTCAAGGTACAATGTATGTAAAAAGAAGAACTACAGTTGCTAGGCAACTGTGTCCTTCACTCCAAGATGACTTCGCAGAAAATGGAATTTTTGCTCAGTGAAGGTCTTGGTGAAAATGTATGTTGTATGTTTTGTTGAAGGACAGAACTGTAAGTCGATGATCCCCTCATGTACTAAGTCTCGGATGTAGTGCATGTGGATCTCGATGTGCTTCGTCCGCTGCCTCTGAATTGGATCTCTACAAAACTTCAGAGTGCTCTTGTTGTCACACCAGATGACGATCGGCCGATGAAACTAAATGCCCAACTCGGTGAGAAAATGTTGTAGCCACATAGCCTGAATGGTTATGTTAACTACCCCTCTGTACTCTGCCTCGGCTGAAGATAGAGCAATGGCAACTTGCTTCTAGCTCGACCAAGAGATAGGCCCGGAACCAAGACTGAGTGAGTAACCAGATGTGGACTTGCAATCAATGCTATCGCCAGCCCAGTCGGAATCAGTAAACTCGATGAGATATAATGTAGAGTCTGTTGCATAATGAATCCCAAAGGTGATGGTGCCATGTACGTATCGAAGGATATGCTTTGCAGCTTTCCAATGTAGCTCATGCGACTCCTGCATGAACTTGGAAATTGCGCCAATTGCATATGACAGGTCTGGTCTAGAGTGTGTGGGATACAACAAGCTCCCCACTAACTGTCTGTACAGTGTGCTATCAACCAGTGGAGTCTCCCCGCCATCCTCAAGTTTGACTCATGATAGGAAAGGAGTCGGAGCAGACTTGCAGTCTGTCATGTGAAATCTCTCAAGGAGATCTCGTGCATACTTGGACTGAGACAGTTTGATGCCTGATGCATCCTGACTAATATCGAGTCCAAGGAAGAAGTGTAGCGGACCCATGTCCGTCATCAAAAACCTGTCATGTAGAATCCTCTTGACTGCAACAATCATTGAAGTCGAGCACCCGGTGATCAGCAAATCATCAACGTACAGAACTAAAAGTAGAAGTGAATCAGTCGTCCTGAGCATGTAGACATTCGGGTCTGATTTACAACGTACAAAGTTTTGTGACAGCAGGTAGGAGTCCATCTTGGCATACCATGCCCTCAGAGCCTGCTTGAGGCCATAAAGAGACTTCTCCAGTTGACATACCAAAGATGAGTCCTGCATAAATCCCTGGGGCTGCTCCATGTAGATCTCCTCAGAGAGATCACTGTGAAGAAATGCATTATCCACATCCATCTAATGGACTTCCCATCCCTTGGTTGTCGCAATGGCAAGTGCCAATCGTATGGAATCCATTTTCGCTACTGGAGCGAAGTTCTCATCATAGTCAATACCATGAACCTGTTGAAGCCTTTGGCGTCAAGCCTGGCTTTGTCTCTGTTGATCTGTCCATCTGCTGCACTCTTGGTCATGTAGACCCATTTGCATCTGACAAGTTTCCTCCCAGAAGGAAGGGGAACCAGATCCCAAGTCCGGTTCTCGAGGAGGGAGTTGTACTCCTCCTACATGGCGGATTCCCAAAAGGGATTTCTAGCAACCTCGCCATAAGACTTTGGATCTGAAGACTGAACCAAGAAAAGATGCTTGGAGGGCAATGGTTCAGTGGCAGTGAGTGCAACAGGAGGCTCCTCGAAATCAGATCGAGTCCTCCTAGTATCGGTTAGATCACCAACAAGATCCCCTGCAGCTTGAAGAGTAGTCTGTCACTTGGGCCTCTGCTCTAGCTCTGCAACTGCATCTGGATGCCCCGACTCTGCATCCAACTGTACAAACTCTGAATCTGAATCATCTGAGTCCTCTGAATCAGAACTCTCGTCTGAAGAAGAGTCGACATGTGCATGCTCATCATCTCGAACAGGTGGAAGAGTGAAGGTGTCTGCATGCGATTGTTGAGGTACATGCGAGACACTTTCCTCGAATTGGACACTAAGCTCAATGATGAGTCGATCCGAGGAAAGATCAATAAGTCGATATCCCTTCACATCGTCAAGGTATCCAACAAAAATGCACTCAGTGCTCTGTGGATCAAGTGTCTTCCTCTTTTCAGAGGGAATCTGGGCCCATGCACGTGAACCAAAAATGCGAAAGTGGGTCATTTCCAGTTTGAGGCCGCTCCAAGCCTCGTAGGGGGTCTTATCCTTGACAGATCTATGGGGAGATCTGTTTTGGATGTATGTTGCACAATTAAATGCTTCGGCCCATAGTCTATGTGGTAGAGACTTTGCATGCAGCATGCAAGATGCCATCTTCTTTAGAGATCTGTTTTTTTTCGCTCAACAACTTCGTTTCGCTGCGTAGTATAGGGAACTGTGTGCTGCAACTAAATCCCTGCCTCATGGAAAATATTGTGGATCTCATGATTCACATACTCTCCCCCATTATCAGTTCGGAGGACTTTGATCTTCTTTCCGGACTGTGTCTCAACCAAGGCTTTGAAATCTTTGAGGTGTTGAAAGACCTCGAATTTTTGCCTGAGAAAGTAGATCCAAGTAAAACGTGAGAAATCATCAACAAAAATGAGAACAAACCTCGCTTTGTTGATGGATGGATGCAATCTAGACTGATGATTTACCTCATCAGTAGCAACCCTGGAGTTGGTTTTCATGTCGTGGATGTCCACGAAATTTGGTGTGAAGATGACTTTCTTTCCGATGTCGGAATTCGTCATCTGGTACATGGAGAGAAGGTTGACAGAAAGTTTGGGAACGTGCAACACATTCTCGAAGCTTTCGTTGGTGAGTTCAATCCTTCCTTTGCCGATGACTTCGACAGAAGAGTTGTCCCCCATCATAATAGGAGGACCTTTGCATGCATCCAAAGAAGAATAGACTACTTCTGATGCAGCCATGTGATGTGATGCTCCTGAATCAACAATCCAAGCATCGGGAGAGGAGTTGATTGCAATCAAGGCATGGCTAGAATTGTCTTTCTTGGAATTCGGATCTTCTGGCTTCTTCTTCTTTGCACCCTCGGGGATGCGATCTCCAAGGTTGTGTTGCTGAAGTATTTGAGACATCAAATCTATTTGCTTTTGCATGCATGTGGATTCCGAATGGAATTCTTTGTGACAGTATATGCATTTCTCCCCTTTTCTTCCCTTTTCCCCTTTGGATCCAGAGGCATCGGTGAAGGGTTTTGTGTACCCTTCCTTCTTTGCATGTGCATGAGCTTTTCGTTTATCTTTATCTTTAGATTTATGATATTTGCGGTTGCCATCATGCACAGTGAGTGCATGACCCCTTGGGCCTTTGATTATGCCCATGTTGATGAGCTTGGCTTGCTCTTGTGTCAGGGATTCGATAAAGTCCTCAAGATAAGGCATCTTCTAGGTGGCTCCTGAGGCGAATCTGACAGAATGGAATGTGGATACGAATACAGAGAATTCAAGACCAAGCTTGGAGAGAATGGTGAGAACCATTTGTTTCTCCTCCTTCGATTTATCAACCCCGCAAGCTTTGAGTTGCGACAGTAAATCCTTGAATTTTGTAAAGAAATCTTGGATATTGTCGAAGCTTTTTGGATCCAATGTGAACAGCTCCACCTCCAGCATGTTTCCCCTCATCTCATCATGTTTTCCAAAGAGCCCTTCCAAGGTGGTCCAGGCTTCATTGGGAGTCTTACAGGAAGATATGTGAAAAAGGAGATCGGGAGAAATAACACTGCAAATTGTTATGAGTGCCTCATCCATGTGATTTAAGTACTTTGATTTTTCTATGGCTGATGTCGGTTATGTATCTGTATTCAAGGTTAACCTGTACAACCCTCTGGTTCGGAGATGTATGGATATTTTCTCCTTCCATGCAAAATAGTTGTAAGGTGTAAGAATGAATTCTTTTTATAAATCCATCTTTCCACTGTCTTCAATCTCTTGTACCTGCAAAAAAAACTTGGTGTAGTTTTTGCTTAGCAATCTGTCAGCTCTGATACCATGTAAATGTGTTGAATTTGAACAGAAAAAATCTAGTTAAACAATAATACACACATTTGCAGAGAGAATTTGAGAAAGAAGAAGAAGGAGAGAAAGAATGAAAGAATTCTCATTAACCGTTGTGAATAATGAATAATTTACACATGATATACTCTGTATAACTCAATGAATGCGCACTGGAGGAGAACCAATGCGCCATAGTGATGATCTAGAGTGATCTCGACACACACCAGCAGTTACAGGAGTGAACTGTCACCTAGTCTACTCTCTCAGGCAGTTACGAGAGTGCACTGCCACCTAGTCGAGTTAACTAGTCAACTAGTCTTCAGTTAACTGACTGAACAGAAAGTAGTGAGGAGTTAACTCAGGGAATCAAGGCTATTGCGCCACTCTGGTGATGATACCAAGGCAAGGTCGAATTAGCATGGTGATGATCTCAATGTTGCATGGTGAGAAAACCAATGCAGCATCTAAACTCAACTCAACTAGTCAAACTGAAGTGTGAATTGAAAGAGAATATTCTCCAGGTGGAATATTCTCCTCTAAAATATAGGAGACTAGATAATGACTAATTATGACTAATAAACAAGGAAAAACCTTAGGAAAAAAAAATCTTAGGTGTGTGTGAAGTAACTCCAACAAAAGTGACTTGAATCTATTGACTAAATCTCAAAATATCCAAGGCCTACTCTCACTAGTCTCATCTCAAGGTCAATATGAGTAAAAATACAATGTCCATGTTTACCAAGTCTGCTTCTTGTATAACCCATTTAATGAAGTAGATTGGAACCAATGCCTCTAGCATGTTTGTCACACCCACTACGGCAACTAAGATTTTATTTTTCTTTTTGTCTTTTCTTCGAGGAACAGAATCCCGGAATTTCTATGGGGCCTAGCGCAGACCCTCCCTTCCCTTATCCTCCCCCATGTGATCGTTGGCTATGACCACATGCCGTACCAAAAAGGCTCTTCCGGCTTTCGCGATTCGGGGAATCGCGATGCAAGCGTTCCCCTGTTCTCTGTCTTTCGAAATGTCGAAACCCGAAAGGGTCTAACAGAGCCTTAGCTCCTCCCTTGGGTCGCTTGTCATACGACAAATCATATGACCTGGTGCTAATCCTCTAAATGCTTTCGGGGTTTCGCGATGCAAGAGTTCCTCCTTTCCCTTTTTAATGCCCGGGACTCGAAAACCCGATTTCGTCTGGATCTATGGTCTCGATCATCGACTTGATCAACGGCCCGGATTAAATCCCGACATTCTACCTTTCGGGATTTTGGCAGGGTCTTCATTCCTATTTCCCCGATCCCTAGAACCCCGACGGCGTTAGATCTTCGCCACGCGTCCCTACAAATGGGTGGTCCAGGTTCTTTCGGGACTCCTCCTTCCTACCACAAGACCATGTCTGGTGTCCTAGGGCTCATCCACAGAGCGCGTCGAAGTTTCACGTAGCGGGACTTCGCGACTGGCGAAGACGAGGGGTCTTACCCTTTGGTTTCCCAAGTGTCGAAACGCCGAAACCTATTCACGCTAAACCGGCTCATCCACAGAGCGCGTCGGGGTTTCGGGTACCGGGATTTTGCGACTTGCGAAAACGAGGGGTCTTACCCTTTGGTTTCCCTGGTGCCGAAACGCTGAAACCTATTCATGCTAAACCGACTCATCCACAGAGCGCATCGGGGTTTCGGGTACCGGGATTTCGCGACTTGCGAAAACGAGGGGTCTTACCCTTTGGTTTCCCTGGTGCCGAAACACCGAAACCTATTCACGCTAAACCGACTCATCCACA